>LNAC01000006.1:6707067-6756350 GCA_002007465.1 Ailurus styani
GCTTCCTCCTCTCCCTGTCTCTCTGCCTGCCTCTCTGCCTCCTTGTGATCTCTCTCTCTGTGTCAAATAAATAAATAAAATCTTTAAAAAAAAATAGAAAACCAACACAAAATTAAAAAATGATTGCTGAATAGTATTTACTATCTAATCCTTATTTTCTTTCCCTTGGTTACCTCACACATGTCTTTCTATAGTTGTTGATGTTGTTGATGTTGTCGTTGTTTTCAAATTAGGGCCCAGACAAGGCCCACACAGCACACGTGGTTGAGAGGTCTATTAAATTTCTGTTGACCTATTAGAGTTCCCCTTTCCCTTATTTATAGTCATCTATTTACTGAAAAATCGCATCATTTGTTCTGTGGAATTTCCCTGACTGTGGGTTTGCCTGTCGTAATTCCATTTTGCTGTTTGTCATGTCCCTCCACGCTCTGTATTTGGTGGAAATCAGAAGGCAGAGTTGGAGGTTAGATTAGATGCAGAGTCTTTTCTCCCACCTTCTCTCCCTCCCTCCCCCTCTCTCTTCTCCCTCCCTCCCTCCTTCCTTCCCTCCCTCCTCTCCTTCCTCCTTTGCTTTCTTTCCACTGAAACAATACTTCACCTCAGGAACTGCAGTGTCTGACTCCCTCCATTGAGCAAGGGTTTCAGGACGTATCAGCCTGAAGCTCGTCTCATAAAGGCCTCCAACCTCCTTTGCCCTTTATAGGTTATCGGTCATTGCTAACTCTTGTCTGGACCCATGAGGGCTTTCACAGTCATGACTTTTAAAATTCTAACACTCTTCTGCTTTTGTTCATTACAGTGTTTCTATAAAGAACTTTGACCCATCAACTGTCCTTTACCTGTCTGCTCTGAGCACAGACCCACCAATCACTTTGCTCCTCCTCCTCCTTTGGGAAGGCACAAGTTAAGAATGAAAAGAGATAGGGAAGCTGCCCCTCCAGTGCTTCCTCCATGGCAGTGTAAGTGTTGGCAGCATTTCCTTTCTACATCGGCCAAGTTTTTATTCTTCAACTCTTTGGGGTTAGCAGCCATGCCTGTGATCCACAGGGTTAGAGCTGCACCCTTGGGGAAGGAGCTTGCCTTACCACTGCCATGCTTCCAGAAACCCACATTACTGCCTTCGTGTGTCCTCTTGGGCCTCTTGGAGAAGAGGTAGAACGAGATGTTAGTAGCTACGGGGCCATGTAGCACTTGAAGCTAAATGTTCACTTCCTGTTCTAATTTTATTCTTAAGTTCTACCCAACAACACAGTTTGATAAGCTACCTGATACTATACGACGAGTCCAGACAATATCAAAGGATCCAAGGCCAACAACACAAAATTCCCTGAAAGGGGAGAGCCCTTTTCATGGTTGAGTTCCTAGGAAGAAAATAAGTTATTATGCACACTGACCTGTTTTCTTCGGATTCTGTTTCCTTCTCCATGCTTCTGTCTAAATATTTTCTATTTATCTTTCATTAATTCTGGCTTGTACTGTATACGATCTGCTATGAAACCCATGTATTGAATTCCTAATTTCAAATATTTTATTTTTTTAAACTTATACAATGGACTTCTGGTTATCTTTATTCTACCACCTCTGTGAAGTTTTTTTTTTTCTCTTTTGATCTATTTTTTCCCTTTCCCTATATTTTCTAGAACTAAATAATCAGTTATTTTGAAGTCTTTTTCTGTTTACTCCAGTATCATATAACCATTGGGTTGCTTTTCTTGCCTGCCATTTTACTCATGTTCATTGATCATGTAATCTTGTCTACTTGCATGTCCATTAATCTTTGCTTGAATGATACAAATTGCATTTGAAGGGAATCAAAGGGGGTCCCCTGAGAGGTTTTTTATTTCAGTTATTTTACTTTTCAATTGTAAAATTTCTGTTGAATTCCACTTCTCTTCTGAAGTTTCCTCTTCTTCACTAAATACATCATTTTCCTTTAACTCTTCAAACATATATAAATAGCTCCTTTAACATCTTTGCTGTTAAATCTAGCCTCTGGTTCATATTACTTTACTCTGGATGTTGTAACAGATTACAACAAATTTAGTGGCTTAAAACAACACAGATTTACTTTCTTTCAGAGGTCAGAAGTCCTACCTTACTTCTGGAGGTTCTAGATGGGAAGCCATTTCCTTACGGTTCCCAGATTCTAGACGTGTGCCACCTGTATTCCTTGATTCATGGTCCCTCCTTCCATCTTCAAAGCCAGCAGCACAACATCTTGGAATCTCTCTGATCTGTGCTTCTAGCTGTCCATCTCCTCTGTCCAACTCTGATTCTCCTGCCTTCTTTTTATTATAACTCTTGCAATTACATTGCCCCCCGCAGACAACTCAGGATAATCTCATCTCAAAACCCGTAAATGAATCACATCCCCCAAGTCCCTTTTTCTGCGCAATGTAGCATATTTACAGGTTCTTGGGATTAGGACAGGACGTGTTTGGAAAGACGTTGTATAGTTGACCTCAGTGGTTTTTAAAGACCAACTGCCTAACATAACAATAATACCAATGTAAAGTGACCTTGAGGCTAGTTTCTTTTTCCTTTTATTTTTTAAAGATTTTTATTTATTTATTTGAGAGAGAGAGAGAGTGCAAGAGTGTGCAGGAGTGTGGGGAGGAGCATAGGTAGAGGGACAATCAGACTCCGTGCTAAGCATGGAGCCCAACTCAGGGCTCCATCTCACAACCCGGAGAACATGACCTGAGCCAAAATCAAGAGTCGGATGCTTAAATGACTGAGCCACCAAGGTGCCCCGAGGCTAATTTCTAATTGCTTTTCTTTTCTTGGCTGTGAGACACATTTTTCTGTTTTGCATGTCTAATCTTTTTTTTTTTTTTTTACTGCATATAGGACATTATGAATACATCATTGTGGAGACTCTAGATTCCATTATTGCCCTCTGAAGATTGTTGACTTTTGGGCGCCTGGGTGGCTCAGTGGGTTAAAGCCTCTGCCTTCAGCTCAGGTCATGATCTCAGCGTCCTGGGATCCGAGGCCCGCATCAGGCTCCCTGCTCATCGGGGAGCCTGCTTGCTCCTCTCTGCCTGCCTCTCTGCCTACTTGTGATCTGATCGCTCTCTCTCTGTGTCAAATAAATAAATAAAATCTTAAAAAAAAAAAAAGATTGTTGACTTTTCTCTGGTAGACACATCAATTACTTGCTAATCATTTTAAAATTGTGTTGACTTGGTTTTACAACTTTTTAAAGAACAAATTTGTGAAAAGCCCAAGATATTTTCCATACCCTTCTAATACATCTGGGCACAAATACCAAATTCTATTTCTCCTCTGGTCTTGTCCAAACTTCAAAGCATGTTTGGGATCGTCCTTACTTTGGGGTATGGTCTTTACTACTAGATACAGTTTTCTGCTGTCTCAGCAAGATTAGCTATTAGTTTGTTAGTTAGTGACATTTTCCTTCTCTGGCTAGGCCAGAATGTTCTCTAGCATTGCTTGAACACTAGTTTCTCGGATGCCTTAACAGCCTCTGGCTGGTCAATCTCAAGAGATCTCTCCCTGTAAACACAGCCCTTGGTCCAGGAATCACAGGGTTTCTTCATATATTTCTGCCCCTATGTTCCCCATAATCTCATCATCCTTGGCGCTCTACTCCCAGTATTTCAGATGCTTCGGCAATGCCAAACTCCATCTCCTTAGCTCACTGGGACTACAGGACCGCTGTCCTCTGCTTAGACTTCGATCTCCATGCCACAGTTAGGAAATTAAGCCCGGACAGAGGTCCAGGCTGACTGTGGGGCTCACACTATTGTTTTGCCTAAGGGCCCAGCTTGATGACATTGAATCATACATGTTGTCCAGTGTCCTATTCTTGCTGACAGTGCGAGAGCGTCTCCCTTCTGTTCCACTAAAATCTATGCCCGGTGAGGGAGCAGCACCCATGTGGGAAGTTTCCTGCCTCTCCCATGAACCCTTTCCCCTATTCACTCTTCTAAACTATAGGAGACTTTAATTTAAACATGGAGGTGGAACCACTCATCTCCTCCCCTCCAATGACACTAAAATAACAACAGGAACATAACTGTGAAGATGTTAGAAAAATTAGAAACTGAAAGCCCATATGGCTGAACGGTGAAGCCCAACGAAAACAAAGCTGGTCAAGCAGAGACTCCAGACGCAGGCTAATGTAGTCCCTCTAATTACAATATGTTCAGGAGTCAGAGCTACCAGCTACTTTTGGAGAGGGTTGTAAGTGGGGCTGACCCTTGTGGGGCAAGCAGTTTGATTTAAAGCCTGAATAAGAAACATAGGCATCTCTAGATACTCCCCCTTCCCCTATGCAAACCAGTGACGGACCCTTTCCCACACCAGAATTCAAAGCTTTTCATTCTGGGGAGGTCCAACCAGGAAGTTTCTTGGGGACAACAGATAAAACTGAAGGCAGCATCAAAGCGAGGTCTGAAATATCTGCTAGAAACATGGGGCTCTGATACCACTGGAAACTCCTCTTTGCATTTCCCAGCAGAATACTGGTGCATTCTTCTCTGTGGAAATGAAAAGATGCCAATAACCAATATAACTTAAGAGCAGTAGTGATGTGCTGGGCTCCCTTTTCTTTCTCCGTTTTCTTCATGCACCCAGGTAATCCGACTTGAAAGCCTGTGCGCAGAACCACTACACTCTCCCGACTTCCATAAAAGAAGAGAGAATTCTAGATGCTAACGGTTGGGGCAGAGCTCAGCCTGCTTACCTACGGTGCTGCCCACTAGTCGACTCCCTTGCCAACCCCACTTCTTAGTGCCTTACTCTTCAGAACAAGGGGACAGCCACAAATAACAAGGCAAACGATGAAAGCCTATAGTACAATCAGAAACTCCAAAATGAACAAACAGGGAAAAAACACATCGGGAAACAGGAACACTGTAGCGAGCATAAGAAAATTTCAAAAAAACCTTTAAATTAATCCTCTCTGAGACATCTTTGAAATAGACCAGGAGGTTCTAAAGGAATGACTGTTCAAAGAATAGCACAGAGCTCTTGGATACTGAGCTGGGGGTGATGAGTGGGGTTAGTCCACATGCCCCTCACTAATGGCCCACAACTTGGCACGTACTTTGCTCTGGGGAGTTGAGAGTTCTGGCATGTCCTTTCAGTGTATTCTAACTGTTTGATAACTGGAAGAAAGTCTAAGAGGCCGGTCACAGGATGCCAGAGTTATTGCCTGATTTCACTGCAGGCGAAGCGCTGTCTGATTTTTGTAATTTTGTGTGCATTTCAGAGGTTTTAGGAGAGTGGGATTTCTTTTAAGTGCACCCAGACCACTGAGTTGCTTGGCATGGCTCTAGTTCCTTATTCTTATTTCGTCTCTATGATTAGATATAAAATAATATAAGAGTAGATGCTATGTGATTACATAATAGCATATAATTTGTTTTCTGTGATTTCAAAATATGCTCATAGCTTGAACAGATTATTTTTCTTTCTAGAAATGCTCACTAACACTACCTTAATGTTTCTAAAGGATGTGGTTTTTTTTGGATTAATCACAATGCCTTCCATAAACATTTAAAAAATAAAACATAGACGCATAAAATCCTTATTCTTTATTTATATTGTTGCTTGTTGAGTACAGGGATTTCTAGAATGGAGGGATGCATGTTTTGGACTCAATATCAGTTTTAACTCTATTCAGGTTAACTCACACCAGCGTGTTGTAAACCTTTACACCATTGTGCTGCCCCTTGAAGACAGAGAGCTTCAGGGTAAGCAAGTTCACTTTCAAAGTTGCTGCAATCTTGCAAACCAGCAGCATTATTCCTATGTACCTTTTAGGTTTATTGCTTATGCTATGCTCCATTTACTTACCAAATCTCAGCAAAATGTTTATCCAGTTCATTTTGCATCCTAGTTTATTATTATTATTCTAGTTATGTTCTGAAGAGCTCAATCTGAAGGGATTATTTCAGGAACATATATAATTATCTAAATCTCTCTCACCAATAACTCTAAAGGGTGCTCTAAATAGCAAATCCACAGAAATATCTTAGGGTGCTAATTGTACATGGATAAATGTCCCATTTATCTGTTTAAATCCACCTAGGAGATGAACAATACTACAGTATTTGGTATTAAATACTTAGTATTATCTCATTATCAGAGGCAACATCATAAATATCTGAATCTTACACCAGGAAAGCCAAAAAAGTAAAAATAAAATAAAAGCTACATATGCACCACAAATGATGCTCTCTGTATCAAATAACAAACTACCTTCTTGCAAAACATTTTCTGATTCACAGAGTCTATTTAAAAGTTTAAATAATAGGCTGGTCTTTTTCCCTCTAAACCCAGGTATTATTCATATTAAGGAATTAAAACAAGGCCAATATTAAGGCCCCTATTCAATTTTTAACCATTCACAAAAACACTACTAAAGTTTAGCGCATTTTTAAAAGATTTATTTATTTATTTATTTATTTATTTATTTATTTATTTGAGAGAGAGAGGGAGTGCGAGAGTGAGGGGTAGTGGGAAAGGGAGATAGAATCTCAAGCAGACTCTGTCCTGACCATGGCACCCATCCTGGGCTCTATCCCAGGACCCCAGCATCATGACCTGAGCCAAAACCAAGAGTTGGACACTCAGTGGGCTGTGCCACCCAGGTGCCCCTAAACTTTAGCCTTTGAGAACCTCTCTCCAACCCTCCAGCCTAGGATAGCCAGCCTACAACTTCTCTTTCCTATTCCTGAAGCATTTTGAGCACTTTATTACATAGGATTTAGACTACCAGTCTTCCATGTCCCTGTGTCCTTTTGGTCGCTGATGAGATTTTAATTCTTCCAACACACAGTCACATTTACTTGTGTCTCCAGCTCCTAGCAATGTGTAGAAGATGTGATATACGGAAGAACAACAAAAATGAGCCCCTCTTAGAATAAGAATAAGAAGGGGCGCCTGGGTGGCTCAGCCATTAAACATCTGCCTTCGGCTCAGGTCATGATTCCAGGGTCCTGAGATTGAGTCCCGCATCGGGCTCTCTGCTCAGCGGGAAGCCTGCCTCTCCCTCTCCCACTTCCCCTGCTTGTGTTCCCTCTCTTGCTGTGTCTCTCTCTTTTATTTTAAATAAATAAAATCTTTAAAAAAAATGAATAAGAATAATAATTATAATTCTAATTCTTACTTGACCAGTTTCTGGGCATGGAAAATTCATGCTTAAAGTAAGTCTTTGTATTGCCTTTGAAGATGAGGAAGAAGACTGTTGTTGCTGATAACATGCTAAATTAAATCTACTGCATGAGCTTCCAGTTGGAAACAGCAAAAATGGATAAATAAAATATTTTCATAAATGCCCATAAAAATGATCACCGAGATAGTAAGAAACTAAAGAATCCACAAAAGGTAAAAATATTTTTTCAGATGAGAAAATAGAAGTCACCAAGCAGCAAAAGCAGCAATTTTCCAAATAGTGTCTGGTGTTTTGAGCTTAAGTTTTGGTATCTGTGTTGGGATGAGTAGGGTGATCTTATATCCTGGTTTACTGAGGACAGCATTAGTCTGTTGCTCTGGTCTAATTATTAATAATTATTAATAATTATTAATTATTAATAGCACCCACTCTCATTCTTAAAAGAGTCTTGGGTGATACATCCTAACTATAAGAGGTAGGACATAATGTAGGAAACTCAAAAAAGTAGGGATTCCAATAAGAGATCTTGCAAAACTCTGCACGTTTTGTGCTTTACTCTCCATGTTAGGAAGAATGATAAATAAGGCTACAAAGCAGAAGGGAGCAGCATGTTTAATAAGTTGCACTTATTTTGACACTGGCTAGAAGGAAAACGAATCTGCCCCTGAGAAATCATAGTCAGCATCAAGCCCTCATGTAAATTTGTTGTTATCTGCATGTTAAAATTGAAGTTCAAGTGGAGAATTGCATCTAAAGTAATTTCCAGATGGGGAATACCACTAGGCAACTGGCAGAGCATATGGGAAACCTCTCTGAGGGGACACAGCTTTAACCTAGGTCTCTAAGAATTCCTAGTGGTAAAGTTTCCAAGGAAAATGAGATACACATTTAAAAGAAATCACAAGAAATGCCAAGAAAAGGACTCAATGGGTGAAATCTATCAGAGTTGGAGGATAGAAGAATCAGACCATTAAAGGTTTCCTCTGTGAGAAATATCAGGCACAGGCTATAAGATAGAATGTGTATTTTATTGAACAATTTAAGAAAGCTTTGAGAGGAGGAGTGATGAAAATGAGACTATAAAATGATTGAGCAAATTTAGAAAAACAGACTTCTATAAATAACAAATATAAGTTGAAATAAAAAAATATTAATGGATTGGTAAAAGAGAGATTGGAAACAGCAAAAGGAGAATTAATTAATTGGAAACAGGATAAGAAAAAAAAACCTATCTAGAATGCAACCCAAAGAAACAAGAAAATGAAAAGTAAGGAAGAGATCGGGAGTGAAGTCTGAGAAGCCCTGCATATACACAAACAGATTTTCAAAAGGAGATGGGAAAGAGAATGGGGAAAAAAAGCAAAAACAGTTGTACAATTAGATCGTAACTGTTTTTTGTATTGCTTAACAAGCGCACAAATGAATCACACAGAGGAAGATTTTGCATAGAACAGTGATGAAGGGGCATCTCGGTAGCTCAGTGGGTTAAACATCCAACTCTTGATTTTGGCTCAGGTCATGATCTCAGGGTTATGAGATTGAGCCCTGCATTGAGCCCCATGTTGGGCTTCCCACTGGGCATGGAACCTGCTTAAGATTTTCTCTCTCCCTTTCCTTCTGCCCCTCCCCACCCCTCTAAAAACACACACACACAGTGATGAAAATCTCTCATAAAGCAAGGATTACAATGAATCCAATTCTGTTCACCTGGGAGTTATAAAAGATAAGGAAGTCAACCAGCCAGTAAGGAAATAAATAAATATCAATTTATCCAAGTGAAGTCAAGAAAGAAGAGGGAAAAAGAAACAGAAACATGGGACAAACAGAAGCCATAAAATAAGGTGGAAAAATCAATACAAATATGTCAGTGATTATAATAAATGTGAAAAGACTAAATCTCCCAGTTAAAAAAACAGGACTTTCAGACTATACTTTCATTTAATATGATGTACATTCTCTTAAAGAGACACATCTAAGACATAAAGCAACTTACTAACCTATGGAAAAACAAAAAATGCCACATACTTATAATGATGAAATAAATAGAACTAGAAATTATCTCAAAATAATAGAACTTTATTACACACTAAAAAAAAAAATCAGTGTGGATGTTTTTGGTCAGAAGGTTGCTTGTGTCCACACAGTGATTCAGGGACTCAACGGCTTTTCATCTCATGGGACTTCCACTGCCCAGGGCCTGGGAGGTTATTTCTTAATCACTTTTCTCACATTCCATCAGTAGTAACTGGTCTGATTGTAGATCCTCATTATCTGGCTATTTAGGAATTAAAAGACTAGTTACCTGGCAATGATCCCACTCCAATACATAGAAACAGAATAATTTAAAGATAATATCAATGTAAAAACTCCTTCAGAACAAGGAAAAGAAAGAAAACAATTGTCATAGGGATATTGGAATCCTGCCATGCAGTCATTGGGAAGACTCTTTTCCCTTGACTGTGGTGTTCTTTACCTTGATTAGGCTCAATTCTGTTCTCTACAAGAAACTTCCTTTCCACTGCTCCCCGCTGTCCAGGACATATTTCCTGATTGTTTCTCCTCTAAGGCAAGGCTTTCAACTTTAGCAAGCATCAGAATCCCCTGGAGGGCTTACTGCAGCACAAATTGCTAGGCACCATCCCTAGAATTTCTGATTCAGTGAGTCTGGGTGATTTACATTTCTAACAGTTTCCTGGGTGATGGCAAAGCTGTTGGTTTGGGGACCACACTTTGGGAGAACCACTGCCCTAAGGCCCCATCTGAAATGGGCTGCAGGCATATGTCTTCCTTGAGGGAGTTGTTTTCACTACCAACTTTCTACAGGGACAAGTTTGGAGACACAAGAACTGCGTTATAGTCCCAGGCTTTTTTTAAAACCAGACTTCAGGGATGCCTGGGTGGCTCAGTTGGTTAACTACCTGCCTTCGGCTCAGGTCCTGATCCCAGAGTCCTGAGATGGAGTCCTCACTCGGCGGGGAGACTGCTTCTCCCTCTGCCTGCCGCCCTCCCTGCTTGTGCGCTCTCTTTCTGTCTCTCTGACAAATAAATAAATAAATAAAATCTTTAAAAATAAATAAATAAAACCAGACTTCAGTTTATTTAGCAAGATAATTCCCACAGATACTTACTAGATTCCTCATCTCTTTGCTTCTAGTAAATCCCACGTATGAATAACCATATTAGTTCTCCCCTGGATAGAATTATCTGGTGCGTATCTTTGCTTTCTGCTCCCCCGCTCCCATGGTTGACTCTCCCAATGCAATGACAGGTACCTTGAGGCTATGTCATAAAATAACCTTGAGTTGGAAAGAAGTAACCTTAAGGCGATCTTTGCCACAGGGCCTAATCCTTTCGTGTAATTAAGAACCCCTACTGGAACTTTGCTGTTCAAAATCCTTTTTATTCTAACTTTTTTTAAAAAAGATATATTTATTTATTTGAGAGAAAGAGAGAGAGAGAGAGCAGGGGGAGAGGCAGAGGGAGAGAATCTCACGTAGACTCTGCACTGAGCCAGGAGCCCAACTCAGGACTTGATCTCACGACCTATGAGATCATGACCTGAGCCAAAACCAGAAGTCAAATGTTTAACCGTCTAAGCCACCCAAGCACCCCTCATTCAAACTTTTAATTCTCGCTTAGAGTGCAGAAACAGTTTGCCAAGTCCAAGTTTCTAGACTCTTTCCATAACTTTCCATCTCTGCTCTTGAGCCAGCCACTACTTGCTGGGATTCATCTTCTTTTTTACACTTTGCTATAAGCAGTGAACAAAAATCAACACATTAACATTTCTAGCTCCTTCCAACTACTGCTTGGAGATCTACACATCTACTAGGCATCAGATACACTTTCAAAATTACATCAGGCAAAGCTTTGTGCTACTATGGAATGGAACTCTCTGTATTTCTGTCTTGCTTTACTGATTTCCTTGCTGCCTCCCACCCACCTATAATAGGTCAACGCTACAAATTTCACAATTTGTTAAGGGGGCTTCTGACTTCAAGATGCCACTTTCCATACTGGTTAGAGTAATGATAGCTGATGAAATGAAGTAGCCCTCAAATGTAGTGGTGAATACAACACAAATCCTATTCTTGCTCAAGTGACTGCCCAGTATAGGCGTTCCTGGCTAGCAGGCTCTTTACCTGCATGCAGGGATTCAAGCATCTTTGTTCCTTCCATCTGCAGCTTCACCAAATCCCAGTATATCAGAATCCTTGAATCTTTGTGGATGAGGAAAAAGAGAAGGCACGCACACCTTCTATTCATGTCACATCACTTCTACACATATTCCAGGGTTAAGAGGAGGAGGAGGAACTGGGACTGTTCGAGGGTGACCCGGGGGACAGCACCATTGAGGACCCAGAGCTTGAAGTGATCAAAGCTCAAGTCAGGGAGATGGAGAACAAGTCTGAGAAGCTAAAGGAGCTACAGAACGAGGCAGAGAAACAGATGAATATGAGTGCACCTCCAGGCAATGCTGACAGTGATCATGTCCACTGAAGAGAAGATGAAGGCCGATGCCCATTCCATCTATGTCGGCAATACAGACTACGGCACAACAGCAGAAGAGCCGGAAGCACACTTTCATGGCTGTGGTTCAATCAACCACATTACCTTACTCTGTGACAAATTTAGTGGTCATCTTAAAGGGTTTGCATGTATAGAGTTCTCAGACAGAGTCAGTGAGGACTTCCTTGGCCTTAGATGAGTCCCTATTTAGAGGAAGACAAATCAGGGCGATTCCAAAACAAACCAATGGACCAGGCATCAGCACAACAGATCAGGGTTTCTCACAAGCCCAATACCATGCCAGATCACCAATGACGACAGTTCCCTCTTTCCATTCTACAGTGGTTCTAACAGCAGGCCCCGGGGTTGTGTCTACAGGGGCTGGGCTAGAGCAACATCATGGGATTCCCCTTACTAAAAATAAGTGTGTATTAGGAAGAGAGAGAGGAAAAAAAGAGGAAAGAAGGAAAAAGAAAAAAATTTAAAAAAAGAAAGAAAGAAGATGACCTTGATGAAAACAAAATTTTTTAAAGAGGGTCATATGGTTCCATCTCCATGCAAAGATGAATTAACTAATTGTTGACTGAGCGGTTACTTCCTCACAGTAACTATCCTCAGAAAGGGGAGAGGGGCATGAGGTAGGGGGAACCTGCAGACACTCACCTTTCCTTGCCACAAATATGAAAGATAATACAGTAACACTTCAGAAGGCAAAGGAGTCTGTCTTTAAAAATCTGAAAAGGAAAGAATTTTTAAACAAGTCACAAAAGTTACAACCCATAAATAAATGGATAAATCCAAGCCCATAAAAAATGAAGAGCTTCTATTCATCAAAATGCACCATAAGGAGAGCAAAAGACAAGTCTCAAATGTATTGAAAGGCTGTCTTAGAAGATATTTGCTGCAGAAACAGCTGACCCTACATACCTAGAATACACAAAAAAGTCCTTACAAGTGAACAAAAGAGATAATTCAGTAGAAACAGTAACTAAAAATATATAGAGAGCCATTTCCCAGAAGTAGCACGAATGGCCGACAGAGAGGTAGAAAGTGGCTTCAACTCATTGGAATTCAGGGAAATGCAACACTGGACAGCAGAGAGCTACCATCTCACATCCAGCAGATTGGTTAAGTGTTTGAAGATTGGACAATGCAAAGTATCAGTGAGGAGATGGAGCAAAGAGAATTCTCTTACAGGAAAAGCCATTCACACACTAATTTGTAAACAGAGATTGCCATCTCCTCATAAAGGTGGTGGGTGGGTGGGTCCTTGTTTTCTCATTGTTCAGTCGTAAACTGTGTGCATGTGTGTGTCTGTGTGTGTGTGTGAGAGAGAGAGATCTATTTCACGACATAAACACTGAACACAGTCCTCCTACAAATACGACGGAAGAATTATGGAAAAGATGGTGGTCACACCTCAGTTACATTGGACACATTTGTGACACCTCATACTGCCTCTTCTGCCAGTCCACCTATTTAGAAGTGGCCCTTTCTTCTATCACTGGATAAGCAATGGCTAGCATCTTCTCAGATCGACGTGACATGTCGCCTCAACAAATCCACCCTGTCACTTCAGTCTTCTGAGTCCCCGGGACCGAGGGAGGAGAGAGCTGAGTGATGGAATCTTTTCCATCCCAATGCACAGCCCTCTGCATGAACCTCACAGAGGAAGCACACCTTCTGTTGATGTCAGAAGGGTTAATTAAGAAGAGTTGGTGTCATTTCCAATAATTATGAGGGATCAAAATTTACAGAAGGCGTGCCAAGGGCCTGGAGGCTCTAGCAAACTAAATCTGCCTCTGACCACACAGCCACAGATGTTCCATCTCAGAATGGATTTTTCAAATCACCTTGGCTTTTGGAAGGAGAACAGCCTGGTTCTTACCTCGTGTGCTGGGCCCCACAAAGTGCCATATGTCTATACTCAGTGGTCTTAAAGATGGACACAATTCATTTTCCATTCCTCAGAGGAGTGAATTTTTAAAGCTTTTTCTCCAGCAGCCAGGATTTAAGGACAGAAATAGGCTCTTCCCTGTCAACTTGCAAACTGAAATAACCAATTCTTATAATAAACTATCAAATGCAGTCTAAAAGAGGCAGAATTTTACATGGCCCTGTGTTGGGGAGCACAGGAAAAGAGGTTGGAAAAAATAAATTGCAAGTTTGAGCCTGTCTTTGTGGAACGTGAGGTGAAACCATTCTAGAATTTTCCTCACTCTCAAGGCGCTCCCCAAACCACTTCAAATACTACAATGAGCACACAGCAGGTTCTCCTTTATCCCCCTCAGGCGAAAGTTTGCTCCCTAATTGCACATTACCTTGCCTCAAACGCCAGAAACAACCACTAGAGGGCATAGAAAACCTTATTAGAAATAAAAGTGCCTCAGAGAAAACCCTCAATATCTGAAAAAATGAAAAGCTTAAAATGCTGTCTTAGCCAAAGACAGCTGGGAAAGGCAAAGTGAGGATGCATTTTAAAAATACAATCTCTTTCTCTAAAATACGATCCTCCTTTTGGAATATGAATTAAATAGACAAAATTAGTACATGGGTGCATTTTCCCACTGATGTGAAACAATTTCTAACCTACCTTACAATTTAGATTAGCTCATAGATATCAGTGGTTTTCATCCAGAAAGTGGCTATTAAACATTACAGTACTATTGGTTTACAAAACCAACACTTTCCTAATTCGTTGTGGTTGGAAACTTCCAAGGGACTCTTGAACCATAAGAGGTGGGAGTCTAGTGTATGGAGATTTTGGGGGGGAAACAGTAGAATCATCTGTTTTAGGAATCTGACTATTTATTCATTGAACTCATTGGGATATAAAGCAATGATCGTTGAGCTAGCTAATCCTTCCTCTGGTCGGTTTATGGTCCTTGTTTGCACTGATGCTGGTGGGAGTGGTTGAAGGCGGTGGTGGTGTTCATCGTGGGACAATGGGCCTCCAGGATGTAAGAAATGCATGTCAGCTTTGGAATCCTGCTTGGAGATAAAAATGAATTGCTAAACCATGCTATGACTTCATTTGCCAACTACATTCCTTCTGTGTCTGCCGAAGTACAAAATATTCCAAGGTTGCCGAAATCAGTGTGAGCTACAAGCAAACTCTTTTTTTCCTTGAAAATCGTTTTTCTCTTAAAACTTATGTGATTTTCGTATTTTATTTTATTATTTATTATTATATTATGTTAATCACCATACAGTACATCATTAGTTTTTGATGTAGTGTTCCAAGAGTCATTGTTTGCATATAACACCCAGTGCTCCATGCAATACATGCCCTCCTTAATACCCATCACCGGGCTCACCCATTCCCCCCTACCCCTTCCCCTCTAAAACCCTCAGTTTGTTTCTCAGAGTCCACAGTCTCTCATCTCCGCCTCTGATTTCCACCCCTTCAATTTTCCCTTCCTTCTCCTAATGTCCTCCGTGCTATTCCTTATGTTCCACAAGTGAAACCATATGATAATTGACTTTCTCTGCTTGACTTATTTCACTCAGCATAATCTCCTCCAGTCCCATCCATGTTGATGCAAAAACTGGGTTTTTATCCTTCCTGATGGCTGAGTAATATTCTATTGTCTACATGGACCACATCTTCTTTATCCATTCGTCCGTTGAAGGACATCTCAGCTCTTTCCACAGCTTGACAATTGTGGACACTGCTGCAATGAACATTGGGGTGCATGTGGCCCTTCTTTTCACTACATCTGTATCTTTGGGGTAAATACCCAGTAGTGCAATTGCCAGGTCATAGGGTAGCTCTATTTTTAATTTTTTGAAGAATCTCCATACTGTTTTCCAAAGTGGCTGCCAACTGTTAATGAGTGTGGATGTGTCAGGGAGATGAGGTTGTGCCCTGAAGGCTGCCCCTGCCTGGGGAACAATGGGGCCGAGGGTGTGGGCTGGAGAGGAGGTAGATGCTGGGGCAAGTTTGGTTTATTCCAGCAGATAATCATTTGTTTTAAATCTGCAGGGAAATGAAAGTCAAAGGAGAAATTGTCAAGGAAGAATAAGGAGTTATCTTGTGAGTTATTTGGTTACATAGAGCTTGTGGCAGAATGGAAAGGAAAAGGAGGATGAAAAATGAAACAAAAGGAGATAGCACATTATGACAGAGCACATGTCGATAATATTTCAACCAGGAGATGGCTCTTATCTTTTGTCTTATCTTTAGGGATGGAAATATGGATGAAGTGGAGAGAAGCTTTAGGAAGAGACTCTCATCTTTAGCGACAGGTACAGTTTCCGGACCAAAGAATTTAGGGGAATCTCATCTGAAATTCCCTTGAGTGTCAGAAGCATCCCGAGTGAGCAGAAATTTTGAGGACTAAGTTATCTCTCGAAAAGGCAGTCCGTATGTTTCTGTCTTTACTCTGTGCTCGCTTGGCATGTACAATAGTGGAGAGGTTTCAAATCAGAGTTAAGAGGAACCATTAGACCATAGAATAATGATGATGATAATAATTGTAATGATGACAGGAAATTCTTTAGAGTGCTTGGTTGTAAGCACTTTACATACATTAACTCATTTAATCCTTACAATGACTGTACAAATTATAAATGACTATTATTATCCCCATTTTATAGATGGCACTGAAGCACAGAGAGATTAGGGAACTTGTGCAAGGTCACAGGAGTAATAAACAGTGGAAATGGAACTGACCTCAAGGAATCTGTCTCAGGCTCTACAATTTTAACCACTGACCAAACTGTTTCTCTAATAAATAAGTATGCTTTGTTAGCATCTTTATTGTCTGTTATTATATTATATTATATCATATTACATTACATTATATTACTTTATTGTCTATTAGCACTTGTGTGAATGAAAGGTAGTAACCTGTAAACCCTTTGGTTCAGGTGTCCGATACCAACTCACAGACCCTTGCTCAGGTTAAAAAGAATGCCCTCATAGAAGGGTGAGCAGTAAATAAATACCCATATCTTCACACAGTTTCATCCTGATTGTGTATTTTAAAATATACAGTAGTATCTCAAGTAGTTAATTCTAAGGAAACAGATCTCAACAGTGTTTGGTAACAGTATTAGAACATGCCAGAAATGCTTAGATTACTAGTCACCTGGAAGGAATTGTTTGGAGCAATCCCAAAGCAAGTTCAGACAACTGGTGTCACCAACTCAGCATGTCTCATCTCCTGCATTATCTTATTCCCACATCTTCCTCTTCCAGACTTTTCCTCATACTTATGACTGTAGACAATTCGCTCTCGCCAAGCAGTCCAGAAACTTTCATAAGACAGATACCACACAGTGTTGGAGCTTTCTCTGAAGGTAAGTTTCCCTCCCGTTAGTCATTTTTAAGTAGAGCTTAAGTTAAAACTTTATGGCTGATCAAACAGATCGTAACTCCTCCACCAGAAAATATTGAAGGAGTGCCATGAGCCACTGCTTGTATTGACATAGTTTGCTATTCCCATACTTCTCCCCACCGAGATAGAAGACTTTAAAATATAGGTTTTCTATTTAGTCCTATCATATGAATTCAGGCATTTTTCTTACCATGTTTATTTGAGCATCCCCTTGAAATTTTCCAATCATTTCTTTCAGAAAATTCTTTAGACATTAAGGAGGTTTCAAAAACCATAAAGCAATACCACTCTTTTCACAAATATTTGCTGCTTTGTTTAATATAGTTATCTTTCAGAAATATGCATTATTTATATTAACATGCGATAGGTTTATTGTTGCCATTTTAAGTTAATAAATACATTAAAAATTTTTTTGCTTTAATATCCAATATCACCTTGGTAGATATAATCCACATGAATCAGAGCTCTTTGAGGTCCACAGTGCTTTTTTATGAGTGAGAGCGGTCCTGAAGACCAAAGAGTTTAAAGACTTCTGCTTCAGGCAGTTGACCTTAATGACCCCAACCTCCATGCCATCAGGACGGTGCCACCCTACAACGTCAAGACCATAGGGCTGGAGTCTACAGACCTGACTCTGATCGCGACTTCCCATTTACTAGGATGTGAGCCCTCCATCCCTTCACCTGTAAGGCAGAGAGAATAATAACTACTTCCAGGAATCTTAGAAAGCTGGTGTAAGTTGCCACAGGTAACGTGCCTAGCCCAGTGTCCGGAATCAAGTAGGCAAGAAATACACAGTAGCTTCCCTCCCTTCTGTTTAACCCAGGTGACTGGTATCTACCCTATCATTACATCATACTATCTTTAAATCCTATATTTTTACCCCAAGAGTATAACAAAGAACACCTGCTTATCACTTTCCTAATTAATACTCTTTCTAAATCTCTCCTCATGACAAAATCTTCTAACCAAAATGACAGCTTACATTTATATAGCACTTGCTATATACTGGGAATCACTCTCTATACTTCATCTGTCTGCAGTCACTGAATCCCAACTACAGACCCAAGAGTTAGGAACTATTAGGTAGAGCATGGTTTTACACAAGAATAAACTGAAGTATGGATAGCAACTGAGATCATCCAACCAACAGGTGCTGGAGTCCACAGTTGAACTTGGGCTATTTCCAGATTCTGTGGGCTTGACTTCTACTGCTAGTGCCAAATACTTTATAACAGCTCCTAAAGAACTCTGTACAGGACCCCACTGGTTCTGTATGCTTCCAGTCAAAATATGACTAATGGTGAATTGACTTAATAATCTCAGTATCTGCTCAGTTGAGAAATTACAACAGTGTCTTCTCTCCCATTGTATCAGTGTCTCCATGGCAAAACAGACAGACCTGTCATCATCGAAACAGGGTAGGACCAACAAACGCATGCTTGTTCTTCCACGTGATAGCTCTCTGGGACTGTAGTTACTTAAACACAATCAGATAATTGCCTCTGGCAGATAAACAAGAGCAATGTAATATTTTCCTTCCAAATAATTGCATTTCAGTCAATTGATTGGACTAAGCCCTCAACATTAATCCCTACTTCACAGCCTATCTTGACCATCTTTAAATTGCCGGGTTTGGGGAGAATGGAATGTTTGATATTTTTGCTTCTGTAGGCATGTTTGTATTCACAGATACTGGAAACTTCATTTTAATAACATAATTACATAAATGTATGACACACATTGTGTATGCACTCAAGTAGTAATTTCAAAACACATTGTAATTTTTAGAACAGACGCTACACAACTGCTGGAAGAATTCGAACAAGCCATTGTTGGGTGCCATGAGAATACTTCTCTTGATTTGCTTTTTTCCCCCTCACCTAGGTGTTAAACGACTGTCATTATCTGTGTCATCTCCAGTGCCTAATCAAGTTAATTCAGAGCACCAATATTTTTCTACAATAGAACATAACTTGTATTAGTTTCCCCAAGCTCAGTGGAAAGTTTAGATTCATAGAATATTAAAGCTGGAGGGGCCCTGAGGGACCATCTAGTGTCTCCCTCTAATTTCACAGGTGGGGAAAATTACTGGTATAAGGTTCACATGGGGTATATGGTTCAGGCAGGGACTTGGAGTGGGGGAAGGATGGCACTTCTATTTCTATTTCTATTTCTTTTTTAAAATTTCCTTGCCAACTCTGTGACCCAGTTTCTTCAGAATTCTTTTTTCTCTGATCTCTGTGCCTTTCTCTCAGTCTTGGTCACATGATGGGTCACAGATCTGTCTCCTTCACACTCCAAAAGTTTCACTCACGTCATGGTGCCACAGAGAGCAGATTTTCACTGGAGGTAAGTGGGACTAACAGCCTGGGGGCATTGCATCTCCTGACCATGTGATAGATGAATTTAAATTGAATATTAGATCCTTCTTTCTGTAAATGTCTCTGCTTTGTCTGGTGACGTGCCTTCCCACCTTCCACCCCATTCTCTTGATCTCTTCGGCCCATCCCCCAACCTCTCTGCCCTCACTTCTTTGCCAGCTCCATATTGCCTTTTATGGATCACATTTTTTTCATCTGTCTCTGTGTCATTCTTGTTTTCTCTTGAGGCCTTATTTTCTGTTAGCTGCAGCTTTTCACTGTATTTTCCTAAATAATAACGGTTCTTTCCCTAACAGGAAATCTGGTACTAACAACAGAATAATACTATTCTTTTTACCCAATTATCTCATAACTGAAATATATTGAGTCTTTTGAACAAGGAGGCAAAAGCGCTTAATTCTCTTAGGAAAGCTCATGTACGGCCACATTTGCTCTGGGAAACAAAGGAGGCAAGATGGGACAGGAAAGCACAGTCAGGCAAGTAGAGCCACCTGGAGGCAAATACAGAACAAGCAGCAATCTGTAGGGCACAGAGGGTGCCTGAAGTTCACAGTTCATAGGACTGTGGGAGACGATGGTAGGCAGATGGATGAAAGAACAGACAGCAAAGGGTCTCTGTGTCATTGTGAAGTATTTAGGTGGGGAGCACAAAGTACCAGGATCTGCTCCCCTGGACCTCTAACTTCTCTAGGAATCACACTGCCCATCTGCTCTGCTATGATCGTGGCTGCCATATCTTTTTCTTGGACTATTACATCACTTTGAGGTACAGAGACAAGTCAGAACATGATATCCTAGGCACATGAACTGTTAACTAGGGAGAGTTAGAGGAAAAATGTGTGGAGGAATGACAGGAGATGAGAAGAAAAGACAAACAGGGGCTGGGGCTCTTTCCAAAGCCAATTCTACATCCACTCAACTCTTAGATCCCAGCTCACCCAGGTAGTGATCTACCTGAATCTGCGGTTTCAACCTCTAGGAGAGGACATTTGCACCATAAAAACCTTTCTCCCTACTCTCCCCTGAAAGAAACATGAACAATTTATGATTCTAGAAAATTCCTAGTATAGCACAAAATTTTCTTATAAAACCGACTGTCAGAATAACAGTATTTTATTGATAGAGATCAAAGAAACTAGTAGAGATGCTCCACATTTACAAGAACTGGTTGTAATGATGCTTAGTTATTCTAGACCATCTGTGCGAACATGGAGATAGCCTCATTATATGTAAACATATAATAATACTAGTTATTAAAATTTGATTCTCTTTGTAGTGTATGCAAACAAAATGAGAAGCAGAGAAGCTAAGTTACATTTTCTATGAATGTGGAATCAGGAAAATAATTAGATGTGAAAAGAAACTGTAGAGTTTAATATTTTTTTCTGGGATACCTGTAATTTTTTTAAATTAATTTATTTGAGGGAGAGAGAGAAAGAGAGGGAGCAGGGGGAGGGACAGAGGGAGAGAGACAAGCAGACTCTGCACTGAGCGTGGAGCCAGACATGGGGCTCAATCTCATGACCCTGAGATCCTGTCCTGAGCTGAAATTAAGAGGCAGATGCTTGATCCACTGAGCCACCCAGGTGCCCCAGGAATACTTGTAATTTTTATTAGAAAATCCAAGATGCTTTATAGATTGAACTAGCTACTGGCTTAACCGTAATCACCCAGAGCTGGCAATGTTCTGTAGGAGAAAGTTCAGAGTCCTTGGAATCAGCAGGCTGCCTTTGGAAGTGTCCTCTGTCACACCTTGCTATGCTATTGTACCGACCGAGTGAGATCTTCTCTGTCAAAATCCCTGTCATTGACTAAGCCTGTAATAAATGATAGCTTCCTGTCCTTGTTGGGTGGGAAAGCGCTCTCCCACCTCCACTGGAGGTTTGCTTTTATAACTTATGTTTTGATTCTTTTTGCAGTTATAGAAAATATAGCAACAGTTTGTGGGTTCCCAGTATCTGCTAAGTAATATTCACCATAGGTTTTCACATGAATATGCCCACTTTTTTTAATACTCAGAACTATCTTGTACTGTGGGTTTTACCATCCTCATTTTACAGATGAGGCAAAAGCATCACTGAGTGAATGCTTAAGACTAGAGAAGAAATGAGCAAAAAGAGCTAATATTTAGTTCAGGTTCTTGGCTCTCCAAAGCTAGTCCTCTTCTTGCACCTTCCTCTTTTCATGCCATTAGCTTTTCCCCACAGGACTCATAAGCCAGTTAAAGAGCCTTAAAGCCTTTTCCTTGACATACATTGAAATAAAGATGTCCAACACTTTGAATCATCTCAGTTTGGGTTTTATAGTGGATGCACATTTACTATTCAATCACTAGCATTTGAAATTCCTTTGAAGACAAGTAGTCCTCACTTTGCAGACAGTTGCTGAAACCATGCAAAGTGATTTGAATAATCAATAGGAAACAATCATGATTGTTCCTTGGCCTTTAAAAATTTATGTTGAAATATTAAAAACTCCCTTATGTCAGTTGTAAAACATCAGAAACATTGAAAGTGTTTTCTTTGTAAAAAATGTATCAAGAGTAGTTTGAAGAGTGCTTACTTTCTTCTCATTGTAGAACTTAGAACATGGACTAAGTCTCTTTCCTGTGCCTTGTTGAATCATCATTCTCCTTTCTAAACGTGGATCCGCTTTTAACATTGTGTTCTTTGTGCCTTCAATGTCATGAAACATCTCTGAGAATTCCTTTGATGTGAAGTTTTTCATCAGCTTTGCTTCTTCTGGGACATCTTTATCTTCTTACTACATCCACTTTCCTCATTTATGCTGATCAGTTCACTTTCGATAAGTTCCTCTTGCTGCACATTCAGAGTGTCTCAAATGGAGGCAGAATCAACATTCCTGTGTCCAGCTATTGCTTCTATAATTCCTTTTTGTTTAATTTAAATTTCACTTACATTGGTACCAGTTTTCATTTCTTTGTTGGTCATCTTTGTTTTCAATTTACTCTTTAGATCGCCCACACTAGTAAAGGCAACTATATAGATATATACGAAATACTGTCATAGAGGTATGTAACCCACTTTTAACTCTAATATAAAAATTAACAGATAAAAGTATTAAGAATAACCACAAATACAGAAATTTGCCACGGATATAGAGTATAAAAGATGTAAGTACACGGGCTAAAAGGGACAGCATAGGGAATAGTCAGTGGTATTGTAACAGTGTTTTACGGTGACAGATGGTGGTTAGGCTTGCAGTGAACACAGCGTAATGTACAGACTTGTTGAATCACTATGTTGTACACCTGAAATGAGTGTGACACTGTTTGAACTACACTTTAAAAAAAAGATGTATGACATCAATAACATAAAAAAAGACGTAAGTATGACATCAATAACATCAATACTTCCACTTAAAAAAAAAAGGGATGCAAGTGTGACATCAACAACATCAAGGGAAAGGGCCAGCATGTAGGGATTTTGTATGCAATTGAAGTTGTTACCATCTTAAAATAAACAGTTGTAACTACAAGATGTTTTATGTAAGCTTTATGGTAACTACAGAGAAAGAACCTATCGTAGATATACACAAGAAAAAGGGAGAAAGGAATCAAAGAATATCACTACATGAAAAATGTCAACAAATCACAAAGGAAGATGTCAGGAGAGGAAAAGAGGGAGGGATGAAAGAACCACAAATCAAACAGAAAAAAACTAGCAGAATGGTAATAGTAAGTCCTTATCTAGCAATAATTCCTCTGAACATAAATGGATACAGCTCTCCAATTAAAAGATGTAGAATACAATCAGGAAGTGTGATGACTACAGTTTTGTTTTTCTTCAAAATTGCTTTATCTATACATGTTTTTGTGATTCCGCATGAATTTTAGGATTGCTTTTTCTTTTTTTATGAAAAATGCTGTAAAAATTTTGATAGGGATTGCATTGGTTCTGTAGATTTTGGGGGCAGGGGTAGCATGGACATTTTAACACTATTGATTTCCCCAATGCATTAATATGAGACATTTTTCCATTCATTTGTGTCTTCTTCAATATCTTCCATCAATGTTTTATAGTTCTCAGTGTATAGATCTTTTACCTCCTTGGTTAAATTTATTCCTAAGTAGTTAGTCTCTTTGATGCTACGGCAAATTACTTCAAGTTGTATTACAAAGCTATGGTGCTGGCATAAAAATAGACACAAAATTAATGGAACATAATAGAGAGCCCAGAAATAAACCCACACATATACGGTCAATGGATCTTTGACAAGAGTGCCAAGAATAAACAGTAGAACAGGATGGTATCTTTATGAAACAGTGTTGGAAAAACTGGATATTCAAAGGGAAAAGAATGAAATTAGACCTTTATTTTACATCATACATAGAACTCAACTCAAAATGGATTAAAGATTTAAACATAACTACAAGAATACTAGGAGAAAATATAGGGGAAAATCTTCTTTAACATTGGTTACGGCAATGATTTCTTGTATATGACACAAAACCACAAGCAACAAATGCAAAAATAGGCAAATGGGACTATTTCAAACTAAAAAGTTTTGTACGGTAATGAAAACAATGAACATAATGAAAAGCCAACCTATGGAATAAGAGAATGAGAGAAAATACTTGCAAACCATGTAGCTCATAATGGGTTATTATCCAAAATACATAAGCATTTGAAATTCCTTTGAAGACAGGTAGTCCTCACTTTGCAGATAGCTGCAGAAACCATGCAAAGTGTTTTGAATAATCAATTGTCCAAAATATCCAAAATATATTATCCAAATATTATCCAAAATATATTATTATCTGAACATTATCCAAAACATATAAGGAACTCATACAAGTCAATAGCAAAAAAACAAGCAACCCAATTTAAAAATGGACAAAGGATCAAAGAGACATTTTCCCAAAGAAGACATGTAAATGGCCAATGAAAAATGCTCAGTATCACTCATTATCTGGGAATTGCAAAGAAAAAACACAATGAGTGAGATATCATTTCCACACCAGTTAGGATGCCTATTTAAAAGAAAAAAGAAAGAAAGAAAGGGGAAAAAAGGCAAATGTTGGTAAGGATGTGGAGAAAAGGGAACCCTAATATACTTTTGGGAAATGTAAAATGGTGTAGCTACTATGGGAAACAGTATGGAGGTTCCTCAAAAAATTAAAAATGTAAATACCATATGATCCAGCAACCCTACTCCTAGGCATACACCCCAAAGACTTGAAATCTTTGTTCTCTTAAGCGATATCTGCACTCCCATGTCATGGCTGTACTATCCATAACAGCCAAGTTATGGAAACAACCAAAAATGGTCATCGACAGATGAATGGATAAAGAAAATGTGGAATATTAGTTAGCCTTAAAAATAAAGGAAATACAACCACTTGGGACAACGTGCATGAACCTGGAGGACACTTTGAGAGATGACATAAGCCAGTCATAGAAGGACACATACTGTATAATTCCACTTATATGAAGTACCTAAACTAATAAACTCGGTGCACAGACTAGAATGGTGGTTATCAGGGACCAGGGAGAGGGGCAAATGAGGAGTTGTTCAATTGGTCTAATTGGTATGCAAGATACTTCTAGAGATCTGATGTCCAACATAACACCTAAGTCACCAATATGTATTATGCACTTAAACATGTAAAAGCATAGCTCTCAGGTTAAGTATTCTTACTCCCCCACCTCGGAAAAAAAAAAAAAAATCCCAAAAGGGCCAAAGGGACAGAAGCCAACTTTGGAAGTGTTGGATATGTCTATTACCTTGATTGTGGTGATAATTTCTTGGGTATATACATATGTTCAAACTCATCAAATTATACATATTAAATATCTGTAGTTTATTGTATGTTGACTATACTTTAATAGAGCTATTTTTTTTTTTAAAACCAGCTAAGTGCAGAAAAGGAAAAATGAATTTCCTGGAGAACCTCAGAGGCTTGTTCCCACTTTAAATACCCCATGAAATAGTTGTCCTCTGTCTTTGCAACACACATTTTTAACTCTGCTCTTTGGAGAATTATTTCCATGATCATGTATTTACCCAGTTCTTGGAGTCAATGAAAAAATTGCTTTCACTAATATTTACTTACTGGTGTTAACAGATCTAAATGTTGAATGGCAGCTGGCCACCTCAGTTTCCATTGGGAGCTTTTACCTTCTTTTAGAGACGACTTTGTTTGACTATGTCATCCCAGACTTTCTTTATGGTAAGTCAAGATATTTGCTCATATAAATATTTCAGGAAGCAATCCAACAAGCCTCGGAAAGAATTCTTGAAGAGGATACAGATTTAAGTCCAGATTCTTTCCCTATGACACTTATATTCTTTCTTCCTGTTCTTTGAACACAGTTCTCAAAATATCTCATCAGCGCCATCTCTCCAGATTTGAAGTGTCTTCCACTTCCAAGTGTCTTTCATAGGCCCAGTCAGGGGTTGACAGCAGTTGCTCTGTCTCTAGTCTATAGCACGTGGGGCATCGTGCTCTCATCATAGGGCAGGGCTATGTTGTCATGGAATGAAGGAAGGAGCATTCAAAATAAATATCTTTGTATTTTGAAGAACATTAATTATGACAGAAGTGGCCTTTTGGAATGTGGAAGAAAACAGGCTTTGTGCTCACGTGGCTTACTTCCTTGATTCTTCCAAAGGTTGTCCACCTGTGGAGAGGGTTTTTCCCCCTGTGTAAGGCAGAGCACTTGGGCATGCAGGGGGAAGGAGGTGGTTCTGAGTTCCACAACATGGATAAGCCATAGGATGTGCTTAAATGAAAGGAACAATGAGGGTCAAACTGCATGGTAGTGATTGTAAACGTCATGCTTCCAGATTCCTCTAAGCTTTGGAATAGATGAAGTTCAGGGCCTGCTGTCTGCGAAACAAACAGTCATGATTCCAGCTGTGTCCTCTCCTATACTAGCCACTTATTCCTTCAAAGAACTGATGATAGAGTCAAGTTTCAAGTAAATAGCACATGCCCTCTTTTGGTAGACCAGGTAAGACACCCTGGTGGGGAGGAGTGAGTTGTGTGCCTTCCCGAAGGAAGTAATATTGCAAACCTGAGCTTCTGTTTAGAAAACGGTAGTTCAATCATCTTCAGAGAAACTGTACAAGGATGCTCTAAAACAGTAAAAAGAAAATTTTTAAAGGAGAAGAGGATCAGCAATAAAGCTATTAGTAAGTAAATATCAAAACTAAAGATAATTGAAATTAATTCACCAAATATTCAATGAGTGAATGAATACTTTGTGCCAGGCAGGTCTGCCATGTATGACTGCACAGCATGTAGACTTCGCAAAAACTCCTGGCTACTCAAAAGGAAACCATGTGACTAGTGGAGGCCCTAGATTCAGAAAATGTTTTCAGCCCTGGGGATAAAACAGTGAACTAAATAGACAAAACCCCTCTCCTAACAGAGCTTGTGTTTCAGTGGACCAAGCAGACACATTGGCAGGCACTTGTATAACAGGGTGTTGGATATTACATATGTGGGATGCCACGGGCACACTCAAGAGGACTCTGATCCAGGCAGAGGCCGAAGAGGGCAGAAAAATAGCCTAACAGCAGAGGGTGAGTAGGATCTGGACAGACTCACTCACAGAATGTGGACAATGCGAGTGTTTCAGACCAAGGCAATGAAATTGATAAAGACTCAAACGTGTTACTGATTTTGGTACTTCCAAGGCTCTGAGTCAATTCTGTTTTAGTTGGAGCATCAGAAGTAAGGGTAGAGAATGAGGTGGGAGAGAGAGGCCAGGGCTCACCCCTGCAGAGCTCAGCTGACCACATAGTAGAGTGGTTGGAGCAGTGAGTAAATGTTTTTTGAGCAGAAAGGGTGGGAAGCAGGGGTGACAAGTTCTGCCTTTTGAAAAGACCATAATGCGTGCTCAGTTCAGAATGATTTAAGAGGAACAAGAGACAATGAATCAGCTTTGAATATACCCCATATTGTAGATTTTACTTTGGAACCATGTAAATTATTTCAGCCACATTGAAATAAATGAAAAAGTAATTACTTAAAGTTGAAAGTAAAATTAAATGGATGACCTTAGCTATATATCTATTTGGAGACAAAACCACACAGAGAAATTATTCCAAGTGACTTTAAAAAACAATAAATTGATTGTCTGACCCTAGTGGGATAAACCTTGAAGAAAAAAAGCACTGTGAAAAAATCCTCAAGCTGTCTTTAGCAATCATTCTGTTGGAGGAAATGTTAATATAATGATTCTGTTGTTTTTCTGTATGTTTCAGGAACAATATCAAACAAGTGATTATGTGAGCTTTTCAGCAGAGTTGAAAGAAGATATAAATATTAGATCAATGAGGTTAAATGAAAACTTTATAGGGCTGAATTTGAATCTCAAGTATTACTATAAGTCTATGCTGCATTTTTTATTTAAGAAAAAACAATTATTTTCTACTACCTCCACTGAAAAGTTTAGAAACAATCACCAACCCATCTGCCATGATACCATTAGTGCCTGGAATGTCATTCGTAAATAGTGAAAGGAATCGGGGATCTTGAGAGAAAGAAATTCTCCTAGGTCTTAGGCCAGAATATACACAAAATGAGCCCGGAATGTCTTTTTGTACCAAAAGAGCTCATCTGAATTAGTTCCTGCAGGCCAAAGATGAGGAAATTCCACCGTTAGTGAATACAATGGATTCAAACACAGTGTCTTTGTATGTTTGGGCTACTCAAGCAGAAATACCACAGGACAGGTGACTTATAAACAATGGAAATTTCTCACAGCTCTGGAAGCTCAAAGTCTGAAACCAGTGTGCCAGTGTGAGCAGGGCTGGTGAGAACCGTTCCCCACCCCCTCACCCTTGCCCCCAAGGTTGCAGAAGTCCGAAGACTGACTTCTCACTGCGCTTCGCAGGGAGGAGAACAGAGAGGAAGCAAGCTCTCTCTGGAGTAGAAAAGGGCACGAGTGTCATTCATGAGGGCCCCACCCTCACAACCTTATCTAATGCTAATGACCTCCCAAGGGCTCCACTTCATAACACCATCACTTGCATGGGTAGGATTTCAACATGTGAATGGGGGCGGGGGGGGTGTGCAAATACATTCATTCCTGAACACTCAGCAAATATCCTTAAACCCATGAACTAATACTGATACCAAAACAAACCAATAAACAAACAAAACCATTGCCTCGCTGGTCAGTATTGGAGGATGAGAATGACTGGCCTGGTGATCTTCAGTCCTTGAAGGCTTTAGATGTATCTGAAATCTGGGAGCAAGACAGCCAGGCCTGGAGACAGGGTTCAACCTCAAATGTGAGCAATGTCACACATGTCGGTGGGGTTTCTGTTTTCCAATGCTTAAAAATCCCATTTTCACTCTGGGTCTGAGAGAAAGCCCATTATTAGTTGAAGCAATAGGTCTCACTCACCGCGGTGATGCTACCTTTCCCATTATAAATGGAAGTACAGCTCTCTTTGGGCCGCAACCAAAAATTTTCTAAGGAACATCCATCACATAAATGAGATTTCGTAATCGTTTAAGCACAAGGATTTTCCAGCATTCTAAAGAAATTGATTCCCCTCCGTTTAAATAAGAAAATGTGTCTCTCTTTTCAGATATAAACAGTGACAGCTACACAAGTACTAAATCAAACATAAAAAAGAATTTCTTCCATTAAGTAATTTCCAGAGATTGTCATTTTTCTTAAAGACAAAATAAATAAACAAACAAACAAATAAATAAATAAAAAGACAAATACAAATTTAGCTGACTGGGAAAATCTTGAACTTTGCTAATTTGTGTCACTGTTATTTCTTTCTTTTCCCTCCAACAACAGCAGCAAAAATGAATATTATTGGGAAGCTTTGCAAGTTAAAATAAAGTTGCCATGGAGAACCATGTAAAGAGTTGCTAATCCTATATGTTTAGTTGGTTAATTGATTTTTTAAATTATATTTTTAAAGGCAAGAAGAGTGCCATGCACTTGAAACTGTCAGATATTGAGGGGTAACCGAAGAAGGCACCCAGTTTGTATGGAGAATCCCACTATACATCTCCCATTGGCCCGTGTTCTCTCCAGTTTGACAGTTGCTTGCAACTTAAACAGAAAAAGGACATCAACTTGCATTCCTAGTGCTCTTTTTTTTTTTCTTTTAAGATTTTATTTATCTGACAGAGAGATACAGCAAAAGAGGGAACACCAGCAGGGGGAATGGGAGAGGGTGAAGCAGGCTTTTCTGCAGAGCAGGGAGCCTGACCCGGGGCTCTATCCCAGGACCCTGGGATCATGACCTGAGCTGAAGGCAAACGCTTAAGGACTGAGGCACCCAGGCGCCCCCTAGTGCTCTTAACTAGTCTTTCTTACAGATCAATAAGGAAAAACAAATAGGAAAATGCACAAGGGACATGAAGATGCTACTCACAGAACAGGAAAGCTGATAGCCAATAAGCACATCATACTTATAAAGGGGGAAAAGCAGATTAAGCAGCGATTGATCATGCCATTTCACACCTGCCTAACAGATTGGCCAAAAATCAGAAGTCTGACCAACGGCGACTGGGTGAGACATGGGGTAACGGGGACCCCAATCACTGCTTGTGGGATTAGAAATCAGTACTCATATTCTGAAGGAGAATTTTGTACCATCTGGAGAAGTTCAGTGTTTCTCTTTTATGATGAGATATTTCAAGTGTATCAAAAAGTCAGGGAAAATGTCACAAGCATCTATGTATCCACTGCCCAGCATGAAGCATGCACATGGAAGGTCCTCCAGAGAAAGCCCACTGTCTTGAGTCTAGCGCCTGTAATTCTGGTTTTTTGTTTTTTTTTTTTAAGATTTTATTTATTTATTAGAGAGAGAGTGAGCTTAGGCTCGAGAGAGAGAGCGTAAGAGAGAGAAAGAGAGCAGGGGTAGGGGTGGGGGGAGGGAGAAGCAGACACCCCGCTGAGCAGGGAGCCTGATGCAGGACTCTGTCCCAGGACCCCATGATCATGACCTGAGATGAAGGCAGATGCTTAACGGACTGAGCCCCCCAGGTGCCCCTGGTGTTTGCCATTCTGATGCTTACTTACCCATGCCAAGTCTTCATACTGTATGTAGATGATTGCATATTGTACGTTCCTTCTTGGAACTTGGTTGTTTTGTTATCTTTCTGGGATTTATCCATATATCCTCTCCTCTATATATCCATGATAGATGGGCCTATAGTTTGTCCATTTTAACTTCTTAGAGTGTTCCTTTGATAAATACACTGCAACTTATTTTTCAATCCCCTACAGAGGATCAGTTGGCTTTATTTTTTCCAGGGTTTTTATTGTTGTTGTTGTTACCACTATCAACAATACTGCAACAAGCTTTCCTGTGTAGATAGTTCCTAGAAGCTCTGGGTGTTTTTCTGGGTAGGTATGGTACTCTAGCTCGGAGTAGTCTAGCTCAAAACTTTCCAACCTGAAATGCATTTGAATCTTTTTATTTTAGTTATTTATTTATTCTCTTTTTAGAAATGATCTCTACACCCAATGTGGGGTTTGAACTCACCACCCTGAGATCAGGAGTTGCATGCTCTAGCAACTGAGACAGTCAGGGGCCCCACATTTGAATCTTTTTAAAACGCAGATTCTGGGGGCACCTAAGTGGCTCAGTGGCTTAAAGCCTCTGCCTTTGGCTCAGGTCATGATCTCAGGGTCCTGGGATCGAGCCCCGCATGGGGCTCTCTGCTCAGCGGAGAGCCTGCTTCCTCCTCTTTCTCTGCCTGCCTCTCTGCCTACTTGTGATCTCTCTCTCTGTCAAATAAATAAATAAAAATCTTAAAAAAAAAAAACAAAAGCAACACAACACAGATTCTGGCACAGTAGGTCTAAGGTGGGAAGAGAAACTGCATCCCAACAAGCTCCAAGGTGATGCCAATGTTGCTGGTCTGTGGACCACTTCGGGTTTTATGAGATGTTAATAGCCATTTTCTTTCCAGGTAGCTTCCTAGGACATTCCTGTGCCCATGTGTCCTCATGTCCACTACAAATGCAATTGGTCTGCTCTACTCTTTAATGCTGAATGGACCACTTATCATAATATATTCTCCAATCAATTCAACATACCATTAACATTGTTTTTAAGAGATATGACAGAGTTTCTTTACAACATCTTAATGTTGCCATCAGATACACCTTGATTTTCATGTACAGGTGAAATTATATTGAAGCCTTGGCCAGACGTGGTCGCAGAGCTCTCACCAGGCACATACAAGGCTAGAGTCTGAGCTTATGATGACCAAGGTTGTTTTCCTGGGCTTTCAAAAGCTCCCTTCTGTCACTAGGAAAGAGTATGAAAGTGGCTTCAAATGCCACTAGAGATAGTAAATCATTTTTAAACAAATATTTGCTTTAGTTCCTGCTTCACAGTCCTTTCTGTCTTTCTCTCCTTTATTCCAGCTGAGGTTTTGTTTGTTTGTTTTAGAGGGTGGGGGAGGGGCAGAGGAAGAGAGAACCTCAAGCAGGGTCCACGTTCAACATGGAGCCCAACGCAAGGTTCGATCTCAGGAACCTGAGATCGTGATCTGAGCTGAAATCAAAAGTCAGACACTGGGCGTCTGGGTGGCTCAGTGGGTTAAAGCCGCTGCCTTCGGCTCAGGTCATGATCCCAGGGTCCTGGGATCGAGGCCCACGTCGGGCTCTCTGCTCAGCGGGGAGCCTGCTTCCTCCTCTCTCCTCTCTCTCTGTCTGCCTCTCTGCCTACTTGTAATCTCTCTCTCTGTGTCAAATGAATAAATAAAATCTTTAAAAAAAAAAAAAAAAGTCAGACACTGAACCAACTGAGCTACCAAGGTGCCCACCTCCCCCCTCCCCAGCTGAGTTTTTAGCTAGGGTTACTAGCTAACCATCTTGGTTTGCTCAGGACTAGGGTTTTCTGGAATGCAGGACTTTTGATGCTAAAACTGAGGCAGTATCCCCACCCCCCAAATGGGGCAGTTGATGGCCCTGGAACTCCTATAAAAGTTCAAATAAAAGGAAAAGGAGCTGTTCTCAACCACTGCAGGTGATTTCCTCAAATCTCAGCCAACAGGGAAGGAAGAATAGTCCCCATGTCTGGTCTCTGCTGGACAGTGGGACCTACTCAGCTTGGGGCTCCCTCTGAGGCCTCGGCTAAAAGTAAATATGCAAGTGTCTTTATCTAATGCAAGAATGAAAGGAAGCGGTTGGATTTTCAGAACAATAATCTACCTCTTTTTATCAGAGAGATAAACCACTCAACCTAAAAGAATCGGTACCCACACAGGGCTTGGATTACCACCTCATAAAACAGCAGGACTCTTCGATTATCACCTAAATAAAGCCACCACCAAGCTGGAACAAATAGGCCAGGCAGACAGAGTCCCTGAGAAACAAGAGGCAGTGAATTTTCAAGGCTTTGGAAATGCGCAGCAGGGCGGTGACGCTGGTGTCTGGAGTCAGCCGGGCTGGAGCCCTTGAGCAAATGACTTCCTGCCTCGGCATGGCTGCTCTCATCTGTGGTGCCCAATACAGGGTACGCACTCCAAAAATACACATCCCACCGTCTCCCTCTCCCAGAAGAGGATGCACAGGTCATGCTGGGTGGACCGAGGGGGACATTCATTTCCAAAGGGTGGACAAGCACACTGGAACTCGACTTGGGGAGAGGCCCTATTCCCTGCACTCAAAAAGGCGAAGGGCTAAGTTTAGGGAGCGCAGGGACTCTATACCCAGAGACAGAGACATTGAAAATCTACTGGGTAGTGATGTAGGAAAGACATTAGGGTTCGAAGCTGACAGCCAAGAAAGGATTCTTGAGACGTCTTTGGTGCAAAAAGGTGGTTTTATTAGAGCACGGGGACAGGACCCGTGGGGAGAAAGAGCTGCACTCTTTCATGAGGAGTGTCTTTCATGAGGAGGGTCATGAGGAGCGAGTGGCCCATTACATACTTTCAAGTTGGGAGGGGGTTCAAGACAGCGTAAGTCTCTAAGGAATTTTGGAAGCAATGTTCCCAGGACATTGAGGGGCTAGCTCGGGTTGGGAAAAGGTCATTTATCACCATCTAATAAAACCTTCGTCATGAGACCCTTCAGATGTATATGGGTGGGCTTTATGCTTGGGGGATGATTGCCAACACGTATCTTGGCGGGGGGCGGGTAGAAAGATAAAGGAAATTTCTAAAGGAATTTTTATATGGGAAAGGCAGCTTACAGGATCAGGAGGAGTCGGGGAGGGCCGGGATTGCCTTTTGCCCTTAGCAGAGTGTCAACATTGAGGCAATTGAGTCCTTAGAGGAATGTCACTCTGCCTGTTTCACGGACATGTCCGTGGGCTCTAGGTAGTGAGGAAATTTAATAATTTTTCTTCTGCCTTTGTTTCCTGCACCAGGCAGCACGTTTGAGAGTTGCCACAAGACTAACAGTTAGGGGCTGCTTTCTCGCGCCCCATGGAAGGACTTCCTGCCTTACGTTGAAGACATCACGTTTCGCTGTACGCATTCAAAGCCACCATTCTAAGGGGGAAAAAGAACGTCCACACTTTCACATCCTCGCAGCCTGTAAATGAAAGCACCTTTTAGCCTTTTCTTTCTTGGACTCAAAAAACCCTCTTCACATACCATTTCCTCAGGAACAGCAAATACATTTGCGCGGCAGCTCTGAGCCCTCCAACCAGAGTCGTCATTCCGCAGTCACGGTGCTCGGAGACTCCAGGAGAAGCTGTTACCTGCTCTTGCCAGTTCAGTAGTCAGGCTAAGTGGAATCAAAAGGGGCCCCAGGCAGTGGGCACCCTCCTCTCACTCATGATGCTTCTAAATAGAGACACAGGTGCCGGCGTGTTTGCTATTTTTATTGTAAGCATCCTGTCTGCAGAAGGGCATTTGAAATAACAACAACAAAGAGGCATTTGTGGGGGAAGGAAAACAAAATGATCAGTTGAGAGTAATGAAAGGCTCCTGATGATTACAGAAGGCATTACGGATTTTTAGAATAGACAGGAATCCGGAGTCTCACGCGTTTCACACCAGAAGGTGTTTTCAAAAAGAGAGGTGTAGCTAAGCCAGTGTTCCTGGGCGGTGGGACAGGGAAGAAGACAGAACATGCAAGGAGCTGTAGACCGAGTCTGTGGGCTCAGAAAGAAGAAACAATTCACAGCTTCCTTCTCTCTATATATTTTGTCCTCTTACCCCCTTATTCGCCAGCTCCCACACTCTGACTCTGAGACCTTTTCGTGATGGGCTTTCTGAGCCTGCAAACCTATAATTTATATAGTCATTTTAGGAAGCAGCTACGATTGCATTCCTGAAAATGTCACTCGAGGTTTTTGCAGGAATCATTTTGGTCTCCTTGGTTACTCCAAGCCATCCAGACGCCGTGTGCGTCTTTCCCAAGCCCGTGCTGCAAGGGGACAGTTGAGAACCCAAGTGTCAGGCCACCGAGTGTAGACTGACCACATTCAGTAGCGACGGCAGTAGAAAAGGCAAACTGATAAAGAGTTCATTAGTAACTCAATTATGATGCATATTTCCACTTTGAAATTTTTCACTATCTTAAGTCATTCATTCCTTTACGGAATATCTGTCCGGCCCTAGTCACTAGGCCCCTATTGTTCCCACCTTCTCTGCAAACACCTTTGATTCCTTAGCTTTCTACCAGTCTGGTCGATACCAATACTGGAGGAACCAAATATCCACTTATTCCATTCCTGCAGCTGAGTAGCCAAACATTGGCTTAGCAAAGCACACAATTTCATGTGTTTGTCTCACTTTAATTCATGTTCATATATTTCAAACGGGCATACAATGCTGCTTGCTAATCTTATCATAGGTCCCCAGTGGTTTCTTTCCCATTCCCTAAAGTGACTTTTTAACACATTGCCCTCTCTACTCAAACATCTTGCTTCCCTTCCTCCCCCTTCACTCCCGACAAATGACTTTTGTCTGAACTTCTCAGAGAAATAATTAGAATCAATGAAATAGGAATTTCTTCTCCTTCCCTCCACTAAATTCACCACGAGTCTAAGCTCTGTCCCTTCCCTTCAACGGTAGTGAATTAACTATCTCCGCATTTCTGGACCACATGTCAACCATCTCTCTCCTTCTCAAGACCACCTTTGTGTTCTCCTGCATCATTAGTTTCCTCTTTGTACCAGATCATTCTAATGTGAAACCGAAGTGCCTCCAATCTTTAATACAATATAAAACACAGACCCACAGGATCCCCCCTGGACAATCTACTAGTCTATTAATCTTCTGTACCTCCCCAAGAAAACATTATTGAAAGAGTTGTCCAGAGTTCCTGTCTTTATTACACACTGGGACTCCACTAACACTGCTCATTACAATCCCTAATGACCTTGCTTTGCCATATTCTTTTTCTATTTTCTTGCCTTACCCGATTTCCAAGTAATAGTTGATGCAGTCAGACATTCCCTCCTTCTTCAAATGCTTTTTTCCCTTGGCTTCTGTGATATCGCACTTTCCTGATTTCTCTTTTACTTCATTGTGGCCATTCATTCTTTTTTTTTTTTTTTAAGATTTTATTTATGTGATAGAGAGAGAGAGAGAGCACAAGTAGGCAGAGCAGCAGGCAGAGGGAGAGAAGCAGGCTCTCTGCCAAGCTGGGACCCCGATGCGGGGCTCAATCCCAGGACCCTGGGATCATGACCTGGGCCAAAGGCAGGCATTTAACCCGAAAAGCCACCCAGGCGCCCCTAGAGCCCTTCCTTCTTAGTTTCCTTTGTTGAGTCTTGCTCTTCAGCTTGGCCCTTAAATGTTGGAGTGTTCCCAAGACATGTCTGGGACTCCTTCTCCTCCCACCCTTACTCCCCCTGGGTAGTGTCAAGCATCTCATTCCAATGTCATTTATCGGACAAAAGGTCTCACGTTTGTGAATATACATATATTTTAAATGCCAGACTCCTACATCTAACTGGTTACTAAATACCTTTCCTTCACAATATATCCCCAGTCTTTCTTCTATAAGTAAGTGACACTTGTAACTGAAAGTCAAAAACAGGATGGAATCTCCTTTTCCCTTACCCATCATATCAGACTCTTTAGAAAGCTCTGAAAATTTTTCTTCCAGAACACATCCTAAATCAATCTGCTTCTCTCCTTTTCTAATGTTACTACCTGAAGGAAAGCCCATGTCATTACTTCTCTAGATTATCCCATTAGACCCTCCATGGTCTCTCTTCTTCCATGTAGGTATTATCTTTATTTTATACATGAGAAAACTGAAGTTCAGAAAGGTTAAACGACTTTATATATTCATTCAAAAATATTTCTGGGCACCTTCTTTGTACGGCCAGATGCTTGTCTAGGTTGCATGATTTACATGTTATTGCCAGTTCTATCTGGCACGAAAGCCCTGTTCTCAGTCTCACGTACCATACTGGTATCAGGAAAGTTCCAGAACATTCGCTCCAGTACAAGAAACAAATGCATAGAAAATATACTGGCATAGAAATATATCACATGCTTTCTAATAGCAGAAACATACTAACTCAGCCTGAGGCTTTGGGAAGGCTTCTGCAGGAAGCCGAACTGATCTACAGAAATTTCTCCCAAGGAGCCTGACCTCTTTTCCTTTACCAAAGTGTCTTTCTCTACCTGGAATATCTTGTAGAGCACATGTCTGGCTCATGACTACTTAACTCTGCAAGAGCATCACCATATCTAGGACTGGTCTATCCTTAGCCTGTCCATGTCAACAAAAGTTTTCTTCTTCTGTGCCCCTTAGTTGTCTGGGTTCACTTATATCATGCTACTTATTATACTATATTGCAGTTTGGGGTTTATATCTACACATGACTTTGGGAAGTGCCTTTAAAATGTTAGGTACAGTTGATAAAACTAGATGTAGATACTTAAAAAGTCCACAGGAGAATATCTGCATATTTAACTTTCCTTTGCAAAACCTGATACTCATCATCACATTCTCCCTTATGAGGCTAAATGTCCTGAAAACAGAAGTTAAAAATATTTATTGAATACATGGTTGAATGGAAATGTAATCCATACCAGTGTGGTTGAATGGAAATGTAATCCACACCAGTCACTACACAAGAGTGGAAAACAAATATAGTCCCTTCTGTCTGGTTTTTCCAGTGAATCACAAGATTCATCTGCTTTTCTTAGCAAAATGGTGGTGATGTGGAAAACAAAGGCAGAAGAAAAATTGTTAAATTTCCTTACTCTCTACAGCTCACTGATAAGTCCTTGAAACAGGCAGAGTGACATTCCTCTGGATGTCTGCCTGGATGTGGATACTTTGCTAAGGGCAAAAGGCAATCTCAGCCCAACCCCCAGGATCTATAAGTCTACTTTAACATATAAAAATTCCTTCGGAAACTTTCTTTATCTCTACTCTCCAAGATACATGTTGGCAGTCATCCCCCAAGCATATGACCCACCGATATACATCTGAAGAGTCTCATGACTGAGTTTTTACTAAACAGTAATAAATGACCTTTTCTAACAACAGTTATCTACCTCAGGACCTTGGAAACCTTGTTTCTAAAATACCTGGGAGGCTTACACTATCTCTGACCCTCTTCCAACTTGGAAGTAAACAATGGGCCCCTCCTCATGGCCCCACTGCAGCTCTTTCTGCCCCTGGGTCCTGTCCCAGTTCTTTCATAAAACCACCTTTTTGCACCAAAGATTCTCAAGAATTCTTTCTTGGCCATGGGCTTCCAACCCTAAGGTCTTTTCCTACATCAGTGCTGCAGGGGTGGTGCTGCACTCCCTGGGGCAAAACATAAATCTGAAACTACTCCACTCCAAGAAGTTGAGACTCTGTGACCATGTTGCTAAAGACTAAGGCATCCCAGCCATCAAAGGAAATGGGAGCTAGGTATTTCGTTTTCATATATATGTACTCTTTTTTATTCATAATGACTTGGGCTCTATATCTAATGACTGTTGAGGATCCTCATTCAAGGCTTTTCATCTGGAATTCATCTGTTGTCAAACAAAGTTGGGTTTATGAATGCATGGTGCAGCAAGCAGACCTCACGCCATAGGGGACTATGGGACATTTCAGTCCAAAAGAGTAGTTAGAAGAGGATTTGGGCTTCTGCAAGGTGTTTTGGGGAGGTTTAAGGAAGCAGAAGAACTCTCTGCATAGGGCATTGTCAGAAAGCAGGGGTAATTCTATAATTGGGTATCTTAATAAATTTTATCTAGAGCCAAAAAAAAAAGGAGTAAGGTTAAAAATTTTAATTAGTAAAGGAGATGTTCACCAGGAGAAGGAGATTGAGCTATTGTGATTTATAAGAAATATATATGTTTGATCTTCGTCTACGTTTCCTCCTTATAGCTCTCCCAGATGGTTGGAATTTCCTGAGTGATAGGAGCAATGGGAACATCTTTTGTTAAAATATTTGGTCTCTTATCCTCAGTTTCTGGAAGTGCTTCAGAACCACAAAGGTGAAATGGATGTCTTGTTATTCATAATCAGTCCCTTTCCTCCACAACTGGTTTTGTGTTAATGAGGTGACTTTTGGAAATCTCCTAAGAATGGGGGGCTCGTTGTCAGGGGAACCAGTAGTACATTGGAGGGGGGAACTTCAGTCCCACTCCTTGATTTCCAGGCAGGGAGAGGGGCTGAAGTTTGAACCAATCACCAAAGGCCAATGAGTTCATCAATCAGGCCTAAGTACTAAAGCCTCCATAACAATCCAGAAGGAGGGTGTTGGGAGAGCTCCCAGGTGGGGGAAACAGAAAGCTTCTACAAGTAACCACGCTGGCCCGTGGGGCTGAGGTCCATGAGGACAGAAGCTGCTTTGTGCATGCCCTACATATCTCTTCATTGGCTGTTAACTTTGTATCTTTTAATATTCTTTGTAATCTTGAGAGTAAATGGACCACCCTAGCAAATTAATTTTACCCAAGGAGGGGGGGGCGTGGGAATCTCTGATATATAAACAGTTGATCAGAGGAATAGGTAACAACCTGCAGTTGTGAGTGCCATCCTGAACCATCCCCAGGGAGGGGGTAGTCGGAACCTCCTATTTGTAGCTGGTTGGTCAGAAGCTCTGGTCACAACCTGGGCTTGTGGCATCTGAACTGGAAGCTGGTCTTGTGTGGTGGAGCCCTGAACCTGTGGCATCTAGCACTGCTCCATGAGATGGTGTCAGGACTGAGCTGAATTCCAAGACAGAAGGGTGTCCAAAGATTGTTTGTTGGACTCTTTCCCCATCTCGTTGGAATTGGGTCCAGGAACTCAAAAAGAGAGATGTTTGGCCATTTTTGTGGGTAGTGCAGGGACCCTGGTTTTGTCTGTGCTTTGACAGGATCATGGGCCAGTCTTATTTTTACTGCCCTTCACTGTCTCCTCTGATGGTGGTGGTCTGTGAGATGGGTTGCGTTCAACAAGAGAATATTGAGGCCTGGCTGTGAGTGCAAGATCAGCTGTTGGGCCATGAGGGGCTCCCTTTTCTCTTCCTCCCAGACCCTTAGATGAGTGACATGGAAAGGGCTACAAAGGCTTTAATATTAGTTGATGAAGTGGAGTGGATGGGGAGCCTAAGTGAGGAGAGATTGGAAACTCGCACCCCAGATAAAAGAGTGGTTCACATTTGGGACCATTGCCTGAGCAATGTCCGTAGAGTGTGCCAGGTAAAATTTGTTTAAGTTTCTAGAACTGCTGAATCAGTCATCAGTCCTTGTTAGCAAACTACCAAGTCGTCATCATCTGTCTGGACAGTGGGAATCATCTGGCTTTTAGAGGAGCAATGGGGTACCAAAGGCACCAGTCTTTGGTCCACCCCCAACTCTGAAGTCAGACACTTGAGTTTGAATGTTGACTCTGTCGCCCATTTCCTAGCTCTCTCCATCTATGCTCTGTTTCCTCCACTGAGATAGTGTATGCCTTAAAGGATCATTGTAAAAATGGAATACTTCCATGCACATGAAGTTTCTAGACCATTGCTTGGTATACTGCTATTGTGTTACTTCTCAACCCCACCATGTACACACATTCCTGGAAGAATGCTGAGTGGGACCCCTCTCATACCTGAATTTAGCGGTTAGACAAATCCAGTTAGAGCTCCAGAGGGAGGGGGTCGTGGTGAGTGGGTAGGCCTGTTACGTGGTATTTGGTGGTGTCTGTGGAGTGTGCAGAGACCGGAGTCTCAATCTGGCACGAGGAGTCTGAATTGGTCCTTGCAGTCCCCTGGGCCCTCAACAGGGCTGCCTTAAGGCTGAGGTCATGGACCACGTGTTCCAATAAACACACTCTTGAGTGCAGTGGACTGGAAGCACCATTTTTCCAGATCTCTGTCTTTCAAATGTGCATTTTTACACACAATAGACCCCAATAAAGCCTGTAAAACTACTACAATTTCCCCATTTTAAGAAAGGCCAGCTTCCAATTATAGGGAGGGGCTGTGTGCAGCAAGCATTAATGCTGTAAATCACAAGGATGGGCTCCACACACAGCAACTCCTTGCTTATAAGCCTTTTAACGTCTTCTTCCGTCACTGTGGAATATGTTATTTACTCTCCGCCAGAGCTTTGGCTTCTGCCCTTCTACTGGCCATAAAAGTAATAAAAGTAATAGCCAATGTTTGTGCACAATGACAAATCAGACAAGGCAAATATTATACCTGTAGAGTACAAATCCACCTGAACTCCTTTTGATCCCTATCACAGGGTTAGGTTATTTGGATGTGTCACAGTAAGAGGCTTTGGTTCTGTTTCCTTGTCAGTGTAAATCTTACAAGCAAGCAGAGCAAATAGGTAAATACAGAGTTTGATTTGAGGGGCAGAGACAGGGGCCTTTGTCCAGCTCCCCATCCTCCACAAAATCTATCCTTCCCGTTGATCTATGGTCAGATTTCAAATCTGGGGATATTTGCATTTCAAGGCATGAAAAGTGTTTAAGTTGAAGAATATACCTCTAGTTGCATAATTCAATATTAGTTAGTCTGTGGGGGAGGTATTTGCTGTCACATGGCAGATTGAGGGCCAAGGATATTGGGCCATAATTTGCTATGCATGTGAAACTGGGTTAGTGCCCACTCCATTCTAGTGATAGAGACAATTCTTTTTAGACCACGTGTCCCATTGTGGTCATTATATTCTGCTTTGGCTCAGTTGCCTGCTTATGATTTTACATCATAAGCAAAAAGCTGTCGGCATGGACCGTGATGAAAATAATTTAATTAGCTGCTTGATGGAAAGTCAGAAATTCCAACACCGCACCTCCTAAGAACCTATGCTAGTTTCTAGGAGCAAATTCCCAGTTGGATAGAATATTTATGAGCTTGGAGAAGGCCTTCCTGGGGCTTTGTTTTAAGGAAGGCTCCGTGTTCTGACCATGGGAAAAGAAACTGTAGACCCAGGTCAACTAGTAATCACAGCTCAACCATCATAGAAACATTTTTTCACATATTCAAGATGGAGTTTGAAATCGTTTTCTCGAAAGATGTTATATTATGTGGTTTGTAAATACTTTTCTAAGGATGGAGATCTAAGGATGGAGATCTGATGGAGCATTTCTCTAAGGATATGGGGGACAGGCAAGGGATGACAGGGGTCAGAAAAGCTTTAAGTCCTTGAAGTGGAGAGGACATGAAACAGCAACAGAGCACTGGAAGGAATCAGAGAGACAGATTTTCCCTTGGTTCTCCATAAAACCATTCTCTGTGGTTGGGTTTTCCTCCTGGACTCCGTTACTCTCATCTGTGTAAAATAGGCTCGAAGGTTCCCTCTGGTCCTCAAGTTCTATGGCTTTCATTTCTAGCAGTCCTAGGAGATGTACGCACCACCAGTGCTCGTGGTAAAATAGCAACATTCCAAAAACACTTTACGAATCTTGCTCAGGGAGCATGGGCTCTTGCTGCCTCAGAAGCCACTGAGAATCTATCAGTCCAGTGAGGGTACAGCTATCCTGCTTTCTTAGTAATCATCCAGCCACTGACCTCTCTCTATTGCCAAGAACATCTTCCTGCAGCTTTCTAAAATGGGGGACCCCAGAGAGGAAATAAAACTACTGTTATACTCCTTCCTCATACTTTACTGATTATGGAGTGGGTATAGAATTCTGGATTGAACTTCTCATTTCAACTTTGAAGGGGATGCACCACTATTGGCTAAGCTTGCAATGGTAGCATTGAGAAGTCTAAAACTATTCTGATTCCTTATCCTTTGTTTTTTTATCCCTGAAACATTTAGGGACATTTCATTACACTGCAATGTTTTGACTTTTGGCAAAAATATAGCTTGGTGTTGGTGTGCTTGCTTTACTTATGCTGGGTACTCATTTTCTTCATTTCTCAGAAATCTATCATATTTCATTGTTAATATCTCCATTTTTCTCTGTTATTCCTTTATCTCTCTCTCTTTTTAAAGATTTTATTTATTTATTTGTTAGAGAGAGAGAGCACAAGCATGGGGAGCAGAAGGAGAAGCAGAATCCCTGCTCCCAATGTGGGACTTGATCTCAGGACCCTGGAATCATGCCCTGAATTGAAAGCAGATGCCTAACTGACTGAGCCATACTGTCATTCCTTTCTTTTTTAATTTTTTAATTTTTTTAAAAGTAGGCTCCCAGGGCTCAAACCCACAACCCTGAGATCAGGACCTGAGCTGAGATCAAGAGTCGGGCACTTGACTGTCTGAGCCACCCACGCACCCCCCCTGTTTTTCTTTCTTGAAGGCAGTTTTAGTTGGATATTGATGTCCTACCTTGATTGTCTAAATTGCTTATATCTTCTCTTCCATTTTTCTAACTTGGTTTTGTTTTGTGTTATGTGATGTTTTGTAAAGAGTATGTTTCCAGTTATTTTTTTTTAAAGATTTTATTTATTTATTTGGCAGAGAGAGATCACAAGGAGGCAGAGAGGCAGGCAGAGAGAGAGAGGGGGAAGCAGGCTCCCTGCTGAGCAGGGAGCCCAATGCGGGCCTCGATCCCAGGACCCTGAGATCATGACCTGAGCCGAAAGCAGAGGCTTTAACCCACTGAGCCACCCAGGCGCCCTCCAATTATTTTAATTTATATTTTCATTTAGCTCAAATACCCAATTTAGAGTTTATTCCTTCCTTTCCTACTTCAGTCTGCATGTTTTCTGTTCAGTAGTGTTATTTCAGTCAGAAGATTCTCCAGAAGGAGGGGCGCCTGGGTGGCTCAGTGGGTTAAAGCCTCTGCCTTCAGCTCAGGTCATGATCTCAGGGTCCTGGGATGGAGCCTTGCATCAGGCTCTCTGCTCAGCAGGGAGCCTGCTTCCTCCTCTCTCTCGGCCTGCTGCTCTGCCTGCCTCTCTGCCTACTTGTGATCTCTCTCTCTCTCTCTCTCTCTCTCTGTGTCAAATAAATAAATAAAATCTTTGAAAAAAAAAAGATTCTCCAGAAGGATAAAGACACAAACCAAGCAGTTAAATCCACAAAACAACAAAAGTGTCTTGAAACTCTTGAAATACACATAAGTACTCTTCGACTCAATGTCCCCTTTGTGGCCATGTGAGTTGAGATATTCTTGTAGCTCTAGCAGACCACACTGAAGTTTTTATCCTACCTCTAAAGTTCTGATTCAACCAGAAGTTTCAGGTAAGAACTGAGTTGTCGTTGAAACCCTAAGTGGAAGGGTTATGCAATCATTGGAACCAAATGGATGAGCAAAGCCTGAACTAGTAGCTCTTTTAAAACATTGATTCAGACCATGGAAAATCAGCATTCCAGAGTAGGGAAAGTGTAGAATCATGACCCTTCTGCTCAGTTTCAGAATTAAAAGCCAGAATGCATCACTTTTACCAACTCTGGAGGATCAGAAAAGCCACTGAAATGATTGTTGTGATTGTAAATTTTCTTACTGGTGACCTAAGCTCAACATTTAATGGTAGCCATATGCATGTACCTATACTTTGTTAAGATGAATTTTCACAAGGAAATATATTTTTTTCCTGTTTTTTTTTCTTTTTTGGGCTGTTGATATCTGGAATTCATAACTGCAGATCTAAGAATCCTAAAGTCTTTCAGCAACAAGAAGTTCCCTATTTAAAAGATAGATTCCAAATTGGCATTTATCTCCAGTTCCAGACTTGGAGAGTGGGTAGTAGTTTATAAGTTCCTCTCTGTCAGGAAAAAGAAGGGCTCCTAGGGTCAAAGAGACCAGGAGAAAGCAAAAAAAGAGGTTGGCAGGTTGTCTGAGAATTAGTTTCAAATATGCACCTTTCTGTCTCCATAGACACAATAGTAAAAGAAAAAGAGTTATAAAAGCCCTATTCGCTCTGAGTATGAGGGGTCTTTCTGTATTGTCAGTCTGTCCACTGGGAAGTCTGACTTCAGTAAATCATGTAGAAGGCAGCTTGACAACTCTTTCTCATCCAATCCTTAGCTTCTCTCCAGAGATGCAAACTTATTAATTCCACCAAGGCCAAATATTTTCATAAAGATAATAGTACAGATCCCATAACTGTGTTATCATACTTCTGGGAACTTATTCCACTGAAATAATTCTAGAAAAAGAAAATATAGTTTTACCTTTTCTTTGCAGCAAAATTATTCATAATTGCAGAACTTTTGGGATGAACCTTTGTGTCACACAAGGGGAATGGTATATAACTTATGCCATTTCATTAGTGAGTCTATAACAATACTACTAAAACCATGTCATTATTAAACCCATGTAACAGTAAGAAGAGAGATTTGCAGTTAAATTTGAGTGAGAAAAGAAGAACTCAAAATATCACCTATATTATGACCACAAGTTTTAAAATGCCTTTATATGAACCATGATGAGAAAAAATGCAAAAATGAAGAATATTTATCAAGAGTTGCTGAAGGAAGTTTGGTCATTCTTTCTTGTTATTTGTCAAATCGTGGCTACTGTGCAGTCTAATTCTGGAACAGCTGCTCTGCAGAGAAGCAATGGGGAATTCCTGGTCTCTGATAATACTGCCTAGGTGTGTTTCATGGTGTACTAGTTAGGTCTAGGATGTTAAGGCATTCCCTGAAAACAATAAAACAAAAAGGCAAAAAAAGCAAAACAATAAAAAAGTATTTTTTACCAAATGAATGTGAAATCCATTTGCTTTCAAAAATGTTACTGTGGGCCGCCTTAGACCTTCAATATGTCAATATAGAGCATGAAATTCTGAGAAGGGAAATAAATATGCAGCCTTTTCAAGACATCTCAGGCCATAGGTCCCATCCCCTCCTCTAGCTCCATCTCCCTCTCCTCCCTCACACACACACACACACACACACACACACACACACACACACACACACACAGAGGCATTCCGTAGGACTGGTGTCCTGTTGAGCAAGCTGTGGGTCATTTCTGACTGGGACTCACGCAGTCCCTTAGCTCCGCCAGAACTAAACAAACACTTCTCTGGTGTTCATTGTCTAACGGGGTAGCTGAACAATTTCTTTTCATCTTTCAAGGTCTCACTCGAATGTCACATCCTCTATGAGAACCTTCCCAACCCCTCCAGGTAGAACTAACGTTCCTTCCACTTTTGTCCCATTTCTCTTTGCCTATTGTTATGGTGCACTGTATTCCTTGGCAATTATTTGTGTTTGCATTTCAGTTAAAAGAGCGATTTTCAGTCCTCACTGTGCTTCGAAATCAACTGAGGATCTCACTATAGTACAGGTGCCCAGGCACCCACCCCAGAGACTGGTTTCTTTGGGTCCGGAGTGAGACCTCGGCAAGGTCTGATGAGGACCACAGAGAGAGAGGATCCGCCCCTGAAGGCCAGGTGTGGGTTGTACTGATCTTTGTATTACTAGCACCTGTCACTAGTGGGCAGGCACCATCTTTTGCTAAATTAACGTGCCCTAGTGAGAAAAGAGGACATGCTTACTTGAAAACTGTTAAATTCCTCTTTGTGAAAAAACACACTTTGATTCGCTAGGTTCCTGCATTTGCCATTTTAGTGATGGAAAGATGGCTACTAATACATCCGGGAAATGAGAGAAAGAACACGTAAAGTCAGCCTGTGGGAGGCTGTGCAGAGCGGTCCTCTGGTGAGAACTGGGATGTCCACTGTTCCAGTTTGCTTCAATGCCACAACTTGCTGTTGCTCTAGAACCTTCAGGAAAGAGTACTCCAGCACGAGGCTCTGAAGTTCAACTGGGCAAGGCCTGGGCTGGGCTATCCCTTAAGTTTTGCCCAACAGGAAGGGAAGGCCAGGCCTGCACTGGGGGTAAGGGGAGCATGGTGCATGCCTAGGACACCAAAAACCTGTAATCAAGATAAATACTGTTTTAATGCAATATTTGGAAAAGCTAAATTGGAAGCAAAAATAAAAATCTCTAATCAACAAAATACCAACATTTTAAATAAAAACAATCAGTGGCAGCTGTGTGCCTCATAGTACTAGACCCAGAGGCAAAGGAAAAACCAGTGATACTGAGCCCATCTTCATTTAAAACTTTGGAATTATGTTCATCATGGAGTTTTGGGTTCATTTTGACTGTTTAATATTTTTCACTAAATAGTATGCATCAAAAACTTTACTTATCTTCATCACTGAAGCATTTGGTGCCACCTCCAGTTTTGTGTCTGACATGCCTCCCTTGCTTTACCTCCATCCCGACCCTGGGATGGACACTTGGACACTGCTTTGAGACTGGTCTTCCAACTTTGCTAAGGATGCTGTTTGAGAACACACATGCCTCGTTAAATCCCAAGGAAGGAAGCTAACCAAGCACATTGCTCTGGTGATACAGCCTAACCCAACATCTATAGTTACAGAATTTCTTAAAGAAAAATAATACTATTTTTTTCTGGTGGAAGGCTTCAGACTGATCTGGAAAAGAATCCCCACTAGACTAGTCCACTTGAAGCAGACTCCTGCAACCCCAGTGTGGGGGTCGTCTTGCAGAAATTGGAAAGAAGGATGTTGAAACGGTAAGAATACGCAAACTATCTGCTGCAACAGTGGCCTGTCTCTGAGACAGAAAAGCCAAAAGCCCCTCTACTGGATCAATGTCTTAGGCACAGAACTTCAAATGTCCCAGTGCAAGGGGACTTCTGCCTCCAAGCCCACGAGTGTTTGTTAAGGTGAAATACAACCAGGGCTTCTGGTCTACCAAATACGGGTGATGCAGGTACACTGATGTATATAAACCATTTTCTCTTGGGGATCCGCGCAAACAACTATTCAGATTCCCCCATAAATGATGTGTTTCTTTCCTCTCCCCCCCACATTTTCTTGTGGTGGCTGCAAAGATTTTGTGGAAAGGAGGATTTAGCAGAACCACCACTCTCCCCCCTTGAAGAAACAGCCATTGTTGGCCTATCAGCTGGTGGCAGGATTCCTTCCTACTGGGGTGGAGAAATTTCTTGTGTTTGTAGGGAGACACCATGGTGGGTCCTTTTGGTTGGAGTGAGTGAGCGCCCAGTCATGGCCTGGATTGTCAGGGGAAACCAGAGGGAACCACGTTGCGCTGCCTTGGGAAGCGGGAGAAGCTGGGAGTTTCAGGAGGTTGCCACGAGGCACGGGGTGCCCTGCAGGAGTGTGGGCCTGAGAAGGAAGGCTGTAGGGAAGCTCGACAACAGGACCAGTGCTCTCGGGGCCCTGGGAGCCTGGCTGACACTCTATGTAAAGTTACCTGCGGTGAGCTGCTTTGTGCATTAACAGCCTCATGCGCACTTGCTCTACCACCAAATCTGTCAATAAAAATCTCTCTCAACACAAGTGGCTTTTGCAAATGGTGTTTTGGAAGCAAAGTACCACAAAACCAAACAGGGTTAGGATTCTGCCTTTGGGTTGCTAGTGGGGTGAAAGTGGAGTGAAATGAACAATCAGAGAAGGTGAACTTCAGGGGAAATGGAATAAACTTGAAATAAAACACAGAAGCTAGAGGAGAGAAGAAGAAACAAAAGCCCTTGAAACTCCTTGGCCTGTGGCAGGTGGGGGATGGAGAAACTGGGGACGAGGGTCCTTTCTCGCGGGGGAGCGAAGCTCCAGCCACCCCATCTCACAATTACAGGAAAAGGTGACCCCAAAAGGCGGGCAGAGGTGAGGACTTGCAGGTGACTGACATAGAAAGGAGAGCTTAAATGCCATCACGTGTCACATAATGGCATAGTGGAGTTTCTTTTCCCAGAATAATAATAATGCACTTGACAAAAAGCTTTTACATGAGTAAAGAGAACATAATTTCTGAATACTTAATGCAAAATTGCCATAGAATAAAATGATCATTAAATATGTAAATGCTGTTTACACGTGTTTATTGCTCCCATAACTCATCTCTTATATAATGCGATCTCTGTGCCCTAATTTGTTACTTGGTCATGAGCTCCACAAATCAAAATCTGGGGCAGCCCTTCACAAAGAAGCAAATTGATGAAATGCACAAAAAATATCTCCTGTCGTGCTAACAGGAGTTTTCTGAATTTGGCCTTTTATGCTCTTGATCCAAGGAGGAGAGATGGAGACCAGCACCCTACCGGGGACGGTTGTAATGCCAGGTGGCGAAGGGCCATTCAGATGAAAGAGAAGCCCAAATATCCAGTCTCAAGTAGGCACCAGGGGTCTCCTTAGTCTCCTTTAATGTACTACTAAGCCAAAGATTAAGAAAGTTTTTAAAATGGTCCTTTGATCATCACAAGCGAGCCAATTTTCTGCTTTCTCGTGAGGGCTGCTTAGGTGCTATTTATTATTTTAGAAAGAAATAAAGTGAAGCTGGTAAGAGCAGCCTCCCTCATCCTGCTCTCATTATTGTGCTTTTTTTTTTTTTCTTTTCATTTTCATCCAAGGGACCAAGCCCTGTTATTCAAAGTGCAGTCTGAGCCGGGAGCACGGGCGTCACCCAGAGCACCTGCATCAGAATCTACATTTTTAACAGATTCCCAGGGGGATTGTATACACATCTGTGGTGGTTTGGTAATGGTGTCAGTTTGGATAAAACTGCCCCAAATTAGGGCTGACCAAACGAAACATTCGCAGGAAATTGACAAGGCAGAAGCGAAACAACACGCATCCTGCTCCGGGGGG